>NW_019059631.1:874914-890617 GCF_000696155.1 Zootermopsis nevadensis | reverse complement strand
TGGTGGCGACGACTGTGTCCGTCGATCTAACTCCACGCACGTCGTGTCGGTCCGCGACTGGTACCCAAATCACAGCAGTACGTCTCCGAGAAATCGCGGCAGGACTCTGGGTTCATTACTAATTCAAAGTTAATTCGTTTCGTAGTTTCAATCGGTAACGTGGGTTCGAATGGATGGCCATCCTCTTTTTCGTGTGTGGGGGTACAGATGGATCGAGTCGAACCGAGTACGAAATGCATACGCCGTTGATTAAAAGACAATGTAAAACAGGAACAGGGCCTAAACTTTCGGTTCGAAACTGAGACACTGACAGACAGACTCACCAATTGATGAACATTTCCGTAGTTTCGAATCGAGTGGAATTCCCCACCTGAAAATTACTCAGAAGTACGGGGTTCCGACCCCACGTACCACTGGTGAACTGAGAACCAACCATCAAGTTTCTCTGTACAGACAAAACAAACGGAGTACGCGCTGTTCAAAGAACAGTACTGCTCCAATGTTGGTACTGCTGCACATCTGAGATGACTCACGCTGGGTCCTGTTGTCTGTCGTCATACACCGGAACCTCGCGAGTGACCAGTTTGATTAGATCCATACCACGAAGCAGGGCGGCCAATTGATCAACAGAGTTAACATTATTTATAAACATAAACTAATGAGAGATAGAAGTTTACTCATAAAAAACATCGATTAAATGGTTGTTGTAACTCCACACGTTGCACGTTCTGTTGCTGGAAAGCAAAGCCACTAATAGCATACAATATAAAGAATCTTCGATTCTACAACGTAGCATACCGACACGTCACCCTTCAGATACTTGATATTTATTAATTATCATTCACACACTGTTACCACTTTCTAGATGTTTATCGAACTACACGTTTTGGTCGCATGTTGCCATCTTCAGGTTCGATGTGTCTACGTGCTCATCAATACTCGATACTGATAAAACACCATCATGCCGCCCCATCTAACTGGGCCCCAAAAGTTTTAAACATTTCAGAAGTTTTATTGCTTAAAATAAACTATACTGTTGAAAAAATTAAAAAAAAAATTTCAAACTAAACTATAAATGGAAGCAACTCTTGGTTTTTAATACGAGGACAATGACCACTTACTCATAGCACCTGAAGATGGCTGCAAGCGGCCGAAACATGTAGTTCTATAAACACTCTAAAAGTTGCAAGCAGTGTGTGTGAAAGTGACAGTTAACACAAAATAACCTTACCACGCTGCCACACTAGGAAGACACGTGCACTAGCAAAGGTCAAATATTCTGTCAAAGCCACTCACTACCTCATATTAGGTTCCCTGCTTTTCTTCCGCCATTGCTCAAACATGTCCATTTGTAAATACTTTTTCATAAAACACCATAGTAGTCCCTATTTGAACATCGAATGAGACAGAATCACAATTTAAACCACTCCAGCTTCAGGCCGTACTGCAAACAACTTTAACTACAAACCAGCGCAATTACATGAAAATAGAACAGGTTTTAAAAATGTGAACAGCTCACCTTTCTTGTCTGGAATGGCGACAATGGAAGGAACACGATAACAGTACGAAAACAGCAGACCTATAATAACAGCTGCAAACGATGCAGTAGCCATATTACTGATGCCCGCGCGCTATCAACCCATTCACTGATATGACAATCCATCTAGCGGCAATGTTCCCAAATAATTTCTCATCGATTACTTGACTGAAGTCGCCAACCCCTACGGGCAAACTTGCAAAGAAAACTGCGGTGTTCTTTCTTCATCGATAGTTGCTATGGTAACGCAAAGAATTAACACGAATATGACGTTTATCACCCCCACGTTGCTATTTTGTTCGAATACAAGGAACTTGAAGGTTCCCACACACGCACTACTGCGCTGTACGCAATACGAACACTTGATGTTGCCTGCCTTATTTCCGGTTCAATGCTCCAGTGCCTCCGTAATGAAATTCACCATTCACATCGTAGAATATCCCCTCTGAAATGCCAATTTCGTTTCACCATCGTTCAAAACATACACCAAACAAACTGGTTGGATTCTATCTCCCTCCTAGACAACCACTCTTTGAGCACTTCTACGACAGTACAATTGCTATTTTAAGTGCTTCAGCCTTACGGGTCATAGTGATTTTTTGAGTCAATTATGATTCGCATAACGAACATAATATTCTGATGTTGTAGCACCTGCGACCCACGTAACATTTTAAGGTGGCCTCTCATATGATTCGGAAATCAGCCAATGCTGGAAGGGAAACAATGTTCTGATCTTGAGGTGAACAGTGATATATACACTTCTCTCTTAATATGCTAGTCACAACAGTTAATAAGTTTTCGTTACCAAATTGTAAAGCACACACAACTTGACATGATTATGCTAGAAGCATAAATACATTAATAATATTTGGACGTACTGACACTGCAATTGTTCAAATTCCATTAGATATTAAATGCAAAGATTTCAGATGCAACATTTTAAAAAACAAGCAGTGATATTGTACTTAAATATACAAACCACAACTACTATGGAAAAAATAACTTACGCACTTTAATTATACTTTATTATACAAACATCTTAAAAATCAATTTCTTTTCATCAAAAACAGTGTAACATAACATAGAAGTGTGCCAACACTAATAAAATTCAAATATAAAACAATTACCTTTTATTTGAACAGAAGATATTTTGAATGGTCGAACAGTACTTGTAGCAGAAGGTGGAAGGTTTGTGCAAAAATAAATTTGTTTAAAATTAACACGGCCAGAATTCATTCACCGAGGCATTCTGCTTTACGAACTTTGCGTACAATTCTGACTGAGAAGAAGCAGCGGCCTTCTAGCACCGCATCTGCAGACAGATTTTCACATCAGTAAGATGATCATCATTACCTTTATTGCTATATAATTTCAGTCAATAATATGGGACATTTTTGTGCAGCAGAATAATATTAAATTCATGCAATTATTACTCACGTTCGTTGCGTTCAGGTCAAAATATGTTTCTTGATCAAATAAATGATAATTCTGAATTACTGTGGTACAATGTATGCTGAATCATTCTCATTCCATTATTCTGAATAATGTGTTTGAATTTTAGCCTACTCCTTCCTGCAAGGAATCAAGAATTCAATAAATTAATTAATAAGCTGTTTTCTTTTGAAGTATGAACACAATTTCTTTACGTCACACCCATTCATCCATAAAATAAGCCGTGTCGAGTGTCTAATGAAAGCGATTGTACAAGGGTTGGAAGAAAAACAGTGACATCACCATATGCGCACAGAATGCGGAACATGAACACGCGCGTCAGAAAACCGAGGCTGTCGTAAAATACCCTGACATCCTGAATCAGTCACTGTTGCATATGAACAGAGGACAGCTGAGGTGGTATATGCCATGTAACATTACACATTCTGAAATACGTCCTTTGGACGTGCAACATCACATCGAGGTTCATCCCCCACCACCTCTTGAAGGAAGAGAAGTGGCAGTGTTTTGCACGTCTTAATGGTAGGAGACGCATCACAGCAGGGATGAAACATGGGCAGTGTAATGAACTAAAATTCCAATGGTGCTAGTCGCAGTCTCCCAGGAACCAAGGAATGTCAATGTACAGCACTACCGCAACATCCTCGATCATCGACTGAACACAATGCAAATGTAATTTTGCACACTCCACAAATATTAGACGACGCGTAAACCTACGTGGCGATCGGGACCACGGACCCACTGGCATGGCAGCAAAATCTTTTATCGGATATCAAGAAATCCAGTCAATTGCTGGCGTCTGTCACCTTCCGCAAGCATGGGAACACATTAAAGGATTAGACAGAAGTTCTCTTAGGCACCAACTGCTCACACGCCACATGCAGCGCCAATATTTTCTTTCGACCCTCAAGTACGTCCATCACATTATATAGGACTACCGTGCATGTGATGGGATATGTTTCGTATGAATCTGAATATGCATACAGGATCAGAACTGAAATGAGCGTCGTAATGACGTTCAATATTCAAATAAGCAAGTGACACAAAAATAATACTGACCTGTATCCTTCACACCAGCAAGTCAGGACAAATAAACATTCAAATTTGAAGTAATGAATGGTCAAAATGAAATCAGACGGACATGTAAAATGCCTTCAGTCCATTTGTAGAAATTTTCTTGTACTTGAAACAGTAAGAATCTTAAAAAAATGCTGATGCAGAACTGTGAACATATTTACAGCAAAATCTAAGAAAAGGAACTTCACAAACACATCAGGAGAACCACCCACAGCACAGACTTTCTTCACTCGAGCATCAAAGATATGCATGCGGCTACATGTCAGCATCGACGTCTGCTTCTTATTCAATTTAAAAGCATTATTTATACATCAATGTTTACGAAGCAAACACTCACACCTTTTTAGTATCAGTTACAGTCATCCTTTCACTCCTCACGGCTGGTCTCTTACGCAGAAATTAAGAACTGCACGCACACAACACAGCACTTCAAGTGCGCCGTACTTCACTAATCACCAAAAAAAAAATGCTACAGACCATCAGTGTCTTTACAAACACAACACTAAATAACAGCATTTATGTGACTCCACACTCATATAAAAAAGATTCAACACTGTTTTCCTGGAGGTAAAATCCTACTGAGCTTCTGACGCCACCACAGATAAAGGGTCGCAGATCATATCTGGCAAGGCTGTGCCTCCACTCTGAAACAGAAAATCTTTTCTTGGTGGGGGGAAAAAAGTAGTTCACTGTATTGGACATGCACGTCTCTTCACTTAAATTCATGAAGTCACCAGGAATAACAACGGAAATGCACCTCAAGATCATGTTGATTACAACTTTAAAGACAAGCATTAAAAAAACTGGCAATGAATGTGTTCCTCGTACAAAGTGCATAGGATGAAGACAATGAATGAACGCACTTCAAAATCTACTTTCTGTGTTTTTATGAAATTAAATACAGAACTTGCAAAGTAAATTTCAGTCTGCTCCATACCAGTTCAACATAACCTCTAATTTACATTTACCCGCAATCTAACTTTTATCACGTTTTATTAAAACAACCCAACACATAAAACACGGACCCCCTTAAAATCAACATTATTTGAAACATTTTTCAGTATTCTGCACTAGCAGCTTCTCAAGAACAAGTGTGCACCGTGACGTTAGTCAGTGATGTTGAAATATAGTGATTTAAAATGATCTTCCTGAGTTGTTTCAGATCTGTCAGGATGCTCGTAATGAAACGTATTTTTCTGCAGTAATAAAGATGGAGGCAGAATGTTCCTCCAGAATGTGTGCATTTATCTTAAGTCCACGTGGCGTCACGACCCTGACGACCGACGTCGACACCTTCGAGCCTCCAACCTCCTAAACATGTATTTTAAAAAGTGCGTAAAATAAATGGGAAAGTGGCTACTGCATCACATGCCTGAATGTGACACAAGTACCGTAGGACAGAAAACATTGCTGAATATCTCACCTCGATAACGAGCGCAGAGCCGATGTTGTCCGTGTCAACCTGCGAGCTGGTAGACGTAACAGGAATATTTAGTCCGCTTCTTACATTGAGACTGTTGTGATGGTGGAGACTAATATAAACATTACACGAGCAATGATTTTTAAAAGTATTCCTACAACTTACTAATATTACATACATAAATGTCCTTTCCACTGCTTCAATTCACAATTCATTTAATGTGTTCTTTGAAATGCCATCAATAAACTGCATGTCACATCATAGAGACAGAACGGTGTTTCTTACAAGTGACGCTTCTTGCCTACAAACTATTATCAAGTTCACGACAATGCCTAGACAGAAAAATTAATATTAGAGATAACAGCGTTCACAAATGGGATCTAGTAGAAATTGAAGTCTTTTAAAAAAAACATTTCTTGAAATAAATAAGCAATAAAAATGCTGATTGCCAGCTGCACCTTTCTGGTTAGAATCCGATTCCTATCCATCCCAGTTTATATTTTATTCCCGTGTCCCTGAAAGCCCTTGATGGTGCCTCAGCTACAATAAATAATATTTATTGCCTTGCCAAGTTCTTCCAAATTTTATCATTTAATATGGTGATATTTTTAGAAACAGAAGGTATTAAGAATGCTAAAAACAATTGAAGACACATATTTTTTCTCTCTCTTCACCCACAAAATAGGAACACCCAGTCTAAATTTTCTACTGTCAAACCTTTGTTAGGAAATAACAAACAGAAGTGCGAAGGCATACTATCAGTGAACACAATTAATATTTTCACTGTTTCAAACCCAAAAATAATTTTAGATGATTTTCTATATTGGAAAGAAATTCAAAATTGCCTTCACATTATAGTTTACCGGAGGTTGCGTACGCAGCTGTCAATTAGAGCCGGCACTTCTTTACAGAAGAAGCCCCAGAATTCAATTCTATCTCTATAGAGAACGTTCCTTAAAGCCAATCAAAACAACTGAACGGCGAGTTTACTCACGATTTTCGTTTCTTAACCGATCCAGAGTGAAATCTTCCACCTTCCCCTCTGATACGATTCATCGCATGACGATGTCGAGATTCATGAAGATATTTCTGAAAAGGGATAGTTTAATTGCAGGAAATTGTATGTTTGCTTTAAAACCAAATAAATTCACACGTGCGCATGCACAAACACTTGTCCCCTGATTCCTCATTGTCTCAGATTTCTCCAGACTTATTTATGAAGAATAATGACAAATATACTTACCGGTCTTTCTTTTGGTATCCTTCCCTCTGCTTCTAGTTTAGCACGGGCCTGTCTTCTCTTCAGTATCCGTCTGTACTGTTTTGCATTCACATACAGCGGTTCCTCTTCAAGAAATTCTGTTCCAGGAAGGGGAATTCTTTGGAATTGTGGGATACCGCCGGTACCAGGAACCATCTGTTAGCAAAGAAGAGTTTGAGTCTCACTCAGTAACAGACCGAAAATTCCAAAATAATGCAAGACGCTTGTCTTGACTCACCATGACAATGTTTCCACCACTGACGCCCATTGCTTGCGGCAATGCGCTGGTTGCAGTGGGACCGGCGACGGCAGCCTGAGGGGTACCTGTGGGCGCTCCGGTATTCGTGGCTGCGGTCGGATTTGCCCCGGCCAACTGAACCAGATTTCCATTCAAATTGATAACTGAAATAAAAGTTACAGATTACAGGGCAGACGTTATTTCACGGCTTTGAAGGTTTAGCGTCCTACTCGGGCTGCCTTCGATTCAGCATTCAATGTTACTGCTGTTGTTGTTGCTATCATGACTATTCGAAGCCAATATTTTTCAACTTTTAGAAGCAGAGACACATTTAAGATAAATTATATAATTTAAGATGCTATTCTAGGACAACTGAGGAAAACCACAAAAATCTGTCAGGATGGGGGCCAGTGACAGTTTCTTGTGAATACATCCCTGTTCCTTAAAATGTGAGGGAACATCTTGACTAGCTCCATGACTATTGGCTTCAAGAAGTTAGTGTTTTAACAAATACACAATTGACACCAGAAAAATGCAACTGTATCAAAGCCAGTGATCGGAGATACCTGTGGGCTGTGCTTGTTGAACTCCTCCATCTAGCTGCATGGGCTGGTATATGAATGTCTGTCCATCAGACGTCTGGATAATTTGTGCTTGCTGTGGCTGCTGGATCACTATCTGCTGTGCGCCACTACCCTAAAAGCGGAAGTTGTGACTCTTTACTACACAATCAAGTACTTTCTGTGGCCACAAAATACTAACAGGGCTCTGTGTGATGAATGGCTTTCTGACGACCATTTGGTGGATTCTCAACCTCACACTTTAAAAGATGTCTTAAACGTTTGTACTCGTAAACTACTTCCTCTTCTACCACTGTTGCTGTTTTATCTGGATTACTGGTCACAAACTGCTATTCCTCTTCAATCCCTTACCCAAATATAAATTTCCATTGAACTCTGACCTTGACTCAACTAAATTTAAGAGCCAATTGTCAAGCGTAGGTTCATCTTTAACCTCTCCATAGCCACTGGGGCCCTGCAGCATAAAAGGAAGAAAAAGATCCTTCGTCGAGTTTCTCGAGTGTGTTAAAAAAGGGGTCATATCTTCAAAATTCAAAGGAATTCAAGAGAATGTTAGAGTGCATTTGGTCTAAAATTATTAGTCTCCTGTGGGACTTCTCGATTCAACTGGCTGCAACAATTTAATTTGTAATAGGAGTAATGAGACATTTTAATCACTGCATTCTTCAGTTTCCTGTTAATATATCTGCTGTAGCATTTTTGTATTTTCATAAATTTAAATCCATTCACTGCATTTTTAATTATTGTGCACCGTGTAAGTAAAAATGTAATGTGCTATGAATTACATTCTACACATTCAACCACTTGCACTCTCAGTACGAAATTCACCCAAAAGCTCGGGCTTAATTTTTTTAAACCGCATCTCAATCAACCTCAGTTTCTTTGTGAGTGACGGAAGGCAATTTTCACCCTGACCCAGATCTCAGATTCACTGTGCTGTAATGTACACGTTATGTTTCCACTGAAACACTGAAATTTATATTTATATTGCCAAAATGTTCAAGTTATTCAGAAATATCTGAAGAACTTACATGCTTATTCTTGTCAGACTTTCTCAACCTGCCCTGCTCCACTGCCGTCTTGAGGGATAAAATTTTGTGCAAAGAACAGGCCCTTTTAACTAGGAAAAACTAAAGACAAAGATATTCTGCTGAGCCCGTTCAAAAATGAAACTGCCTGTATCAGGCATAGGAAAATGATTAGGGTTCACTTATTTACATAAAGTACACTTCTAGAAATTATTTTGTAAGTTTTATGGCAAAAAGAACTGTCTGGAATCCAGAGTATATTCTGTTCCTGATGAGCAACGAACGTCAGAAAATCTGACTCTGACGAAAGCAGGAACCACGACTAACAAGGACTGCACTAACCTGCAAACTGGAGACTGGCACCACCTGAATCTGCTGAAGAGCCTGGCCGCTCTGCGTTGCAACTTGTATCGCCTGCGCCCCTTGTGGAACTGCATGAACCATTATCTGTTGTCCACTGTTATGGATCAACTGGCCAGCTTGATTGACTTGTAACACCTTAACAACGCGGGATGCAGTAAGAACGTGATGAATCATTACATTTTGGAATTATTTAATCACACAGGAATGTTATGGCATAAAATGAAATGGAGAGATGTCGTGTAATGATACAAGGATTCTGAAGAAGGAGGGGATGGCTATTTGAAAGTAGTAACGTGGCATTCACTTGGAAAAACTGAAAGAAAACATGAAAACCTATCTGAATACTCTTTAACTAGGCTGGTATACGAAGTTCCTCGATATAAATAAAGTCTGAGGATTCCAGAGTAATGTGCACCGTGAAACTGGAACGCACATGATAAGAATTACTTTAGTTTACTGCAGCAAAAGCAGGCAGCTCAGCACAATTGGGACTTTATAACCTAAGCCGTAACCCGTACTAACGACATGCACTAAAGTTCCTTCTACCATGATATTTCTCAGATGTGACTGCAGCCTGCATATGCGCGTATTTATGGGATCCGTGCACAAATTACAAATGACTGTACTCGGTACAAGCTAAAGTGACCCACACATAAACATAATGTTGTAAACATAAAGGCCAGACAAAGGTGAAAGTCAGCTTTATGTGAAAGTTGATCTACAACAAGGAAAAGAAATACCGGTATCCACTAGATAGGATGCTGAGGGACTGACCCCTCTGCTGGTCTGAACATCATGGTACAGACAGCAATCCTGGCCCTAACTAACTAACTAACTAGATGGCTTACAGAACCCAATGGTTCATCACCGAACTCACCAATGCCCTCCACCGAACCCTGTCCTGGGCCAAAAAATCTGGTCTCCTTCGCATGAGATTATCCTCCCATCTACGTCTCCTCAGTGGTCCCTTCCCCTCAGGCTTCTCAACCTAATCTAACTGGTGCACACCTATTGCCCCATCCATACGTGCAACATGCCCCCGCCCATATCCTGGCCCTAATGGGAATCAAATTCCAGACACTTTATTAACTGAGTTGTGATGGCTCAAGAAACAAAGACTTCAGATTACTACAGAAAATTACATCTTTTAAAAATGCAGTGGCAATCCTGTAGATGAGGAAAACAAGGAATATGAATGGAGTTCAGTTCACACACCTCATTGAAGAGGTCACTGAATACTGAGATGGAAGTGGGAAGATGATATTAAAATGGTTGTTGGGCAAGGAGGTTATACTGAATTGGATCAGCACAGAGTCCTGCATGTTCACCTGAACTTGCTGGCCGCCCGCCCCAGCTGGAACAGCCTGCATCACTGTCACCTGGCCATCGCCAGCCAGTTGCTGCTCCATGGTGCACGTTCACACACTGTTATGGAAACATTAAAGTAACGTATCAACACGATGTCTGTGAGATCCATGGTGTTCAATTAAGCGTCATGCCATGAAGTTGTGCATGTATATATGCCTTTATTAATCAATACAATGATTTGAAAGGTGTACCCTTTACTGTACATTAAAATTTTAAAGGTCTTCTTTATCACAGGCACTGATGTCAGCAGGGTGACCAACGGAATTACAAAGGCATGCAAGGTCACTGCTGCTGGTTAGGTGAATTTCGTTTAGGTTATTTTATTACACGTTAGGTTACTGTGTATATTCAGGCATTGTATTTCACTTCCTAAGCTTGTCAACAACAAAATTACATGATTAATATAATCTAATATTGTTTGTTCTGTGGATATGTTTCTATAACTGTACTGTATTTCAAGGTACATTCTGATGTGATATGTTATACTTTACCTTGTTCCATATCCTGTTTACAAGGATCAACGAGATGATAATCTAACCTACATAGCCATCCAATTTTAATGCCATTTTGCATCAAGAAAACAAAGAGGCAACAATCACTGCACATTATACATTAAGTAGTATTTAAATCTAAATTCTACATTGAAAAAATGTTTCCTTCAAATTTATAATTAGGGAAAATTATTCCACAGTAAGGAAATATGAGGTCACAGCAGCAATCAGCAATCATTCTAAATTCATGAATTCAAGCCATGATTTCTTATGTAAAACATTATACATGTGCCGTATATAACTTCACTACTTGATTTAAAGCAGCAACATAGTATGAAATAATAATTTGAGTAAAGATAAGAAACATGCTTCTGATTTAACCTCACTTCTCAACTTACAGCAACACCATTGAACAGCTTATTCATCATTGCTGATAACGGAATGTGAAAATCCACTAGTGCACAAAAGCATTAGAATATTAATTAATTGTTGAAGAACAAACAATAAAGTTTCTTTGTTCCAGCATTATTATAATAATTATTATTAATCACTGATCAAGTACCGCTAGCCAAAAAAATCAGCCAAACAAAAAAGTCACAAAATTAAAAACTGTTTTAAAGTAGTGGAAGCAGTATGTGTACACGCACTATCTATTGTTTTCTTACTTTTAATACGGCTAGACTGGTAATTTAATCTGTGTCCTATACTCTGGGACACAAAGGACTTTTAACAACTTGACTAGCATTCATGCATGAAACGATACATCACGATTTATTAACACGCAACATTATTCCAGCCCAAATAAATTTTAGACACATTTTACTTTTACTACATGTGAAAAGTACTAAATATATGACCTACTTGAAAACTGTAAAATATGCCACCAAGTAACCGAAGAGATGAATCGTTGTAACAAACATGGCTTCCTTGTTATGTTTCTCATGATGCGGAAATCAATCTAGACTTCTCACGTGGATTTCTAATGAAAACAATCAAATTTTGCCGGCCTGCAGACGAATACATGATCACAGAAGTTCTTAGACAATTTGTGGACTTACATTGGATATTTTCGACAGCACTTTCCCAATGATTGGTCGGCAAATTGTACACCAATGGTCGGCGAATCACCAACCATACAACGGAAGGCCGAGCAGTACATTGGTGCTGTTGACTACCAAACTACCACTCCCTGGCGAGCTAGCGACGCGCCAAGGTGGTCGATGCTTTGTTGGCTAATCGTGATAATAGAACTGTTGTTAATATGGGCTAGAAATTTATGCCATAATGGCAACAATAATGCATTTATATAAAAATTACCAAATATACGTACTTTACCATATCCGAACTCCTCCATTAGATTGTCTGTATAAAGTATCAGGCGTCCTCTATTGCATCCCCTTATCAATGTTTGGAGTGCCCCAAGGGTGAAAAATCTCTTCACATGTTTGCAGTTAAAAGTATAAAACTACAATTTTATACGAAATTCTTTTAAGAGCGTTGTGATGACAATCTCAACTTCTGTAGTCTGGATAGTATTACGAAGCGCAGACCTGTTATTAGTTACGTATGTTGGCAGTCTGATGTACGTCACGTACAAGAAACATTGTAGAGGCCATGTGTATTGCAAGCACCCACGAGTAAGGTTACATTGTAAACCAAACAAAGCTACCCTCAAAGCATTTGAATTGTGAATAATAGAATTTTGTGTTCGTCTCATTTTGGGGGGCTATACGTATGTATAGCGTCGCCACTTCACTGAAAGAGAATTTATAGATTATTTCTGATCACCTCGCCATTAAGTTACAAAACAATATGCCAATACTGTTTCGGAATGAAAAGTCCCATTCCTTTGGGTTTAGGTCAAGAGGCAACAATAATAAAGAAAACGTGGCGTATGATCAGTTCATATATACGTTAACTTTAACAAGTTTTCTTTGGCGTATGCATGATTTAGAATCTCGGGGTCTCAAGTGTTCGTTTACTTGAGTATACACCAAGGGTCGTCCAAAATAGAATGCACAGCAAATTGAATTCTCACGCATCTGCATTCGTCTATAAATTGAAACGCAGCCCTCATTACAAGTTTTTCAGCTTTGGTGGAATTAATATAAGTTATTCTTTTGGCTTTGTTACGTACAGCTTGCGGAATAAAAGAAATGTGAATGCTGAAAATGCCCACCTGATCAAAGACAAGCATCCACCACAAGTTTGTAATCATACAGCTTGTTACTGTTTTAAATTGTAAACCTGCATATAGTCAACTATAAATCTAAACCGTTAAAAAATCCAATTACATAAAATTTGTTAGACGATACAGCATTCAACAATCTTCCTCCAACTACCAAGTTCACTTATAATAAAGTTTCATAAAGACCAGGAATTTAAACTTACAGAATAGGTCACAAATAATTCTGTGTGTGCACTGCGCTGTCTGGATTTTCTGTTACAAGTAGCTTCTTGTAACACACATTGCAACAAAACTAGTTTTACTGCAAACAATGTAAGAGGTTTTGTTATACTTACAGTCTCAAAGTCAGCTTTCAAGTGCTCGGATTAGTGATCAGCGAGTGACCGGAGCTGTTCCTAAGCAATGCATGAAATGCTTCATTTGGACTAAGATCCAAGTTATCAGTTTTAATGCCCTTCTGTTTTCCCCTACAAAAGAATACAGAATTATACCAACACTGACAACCTTACTCAATCAAAATCAGCAAAATAATCAGCTTCCTACAATATCCCCCATCGTTAATTTGTTTTAGTACTTAATTGAAAGCCTTGCAAAGGGGCAGTGGAACTGCAGAAAAAGCAAGACAAATATTCTGGTAAAGACGTTAACCAATACCAGAAATGTTGTTTTTCAAAAGTTTCCACAAACATTTCCAACACATCAAATTATTACTGGAAATCTCAAAAGATACCGACTTTAACATGAACTCAACGAGGAAGAAGTGACCACAGTAAATTTTAACACAAAACCTTGCATTTCGTCCAGAGACTCTGCCGTTAACAAAGATAAAAGAAACAACTGCCCACTTACGTATCAAAGAAAGATAAGATACTGCACAAAACCAACCTGAACAGCTGTAATTTGCCAGCTCCTTGAATATGAAGGGGAGAGCCAACAAATGACAAGGACAGCTCGTATGGTTTCCACAATGAAATGCGCCTTGTGCCTCGGTACAACAAACTGCAGCAGTCTTATTCATCACCGACAAACATACATGGAACATTTTCATTTAAAAGTTGTTTCTTGGCTCTACAACCCAGTGTGGGTTTTTGCCGCCTCCTTTTCGGAGGTTTCTTGGTCCTTTAAGTGTGCCATTTGTGAGTAGTGGGTGCCCAGCCCACGGCCTCTGCACAATTTCTACTCAATCCTGATTTGACTGCCAGAGCCATCTGGCAGTCAATCAGGAGACTTTTTGGGTGAGAAATGGCCACTGAATTTTGCTTACGAAACATCTCATGTCATGCTCTTAAGGTTCTTTTACATGCCGTAAATCTACGACATGGGACCGCCGGCCTTACTTCCCCTCCGAAGGAAGTTGTGCTACGGTTTGAACCCGCAAAGCTTTGGGACCAGTGACGAGCACACTGACCACTACTCCACAGAGGACAACTTTCATTTATAAGAGACAATAGAAAATCATGTAGGATTTGAGGTTTTCATGGCAGTGACTCTGAAGACGGCGGTCTTCTGGGTTGTTGCGCCATGTAGTCTGGTAGAGGTTAACCAGACCACATGGCGCAACAACCCAGAAGACGGCCGTCAATAGAAAATATCAATTCATTATTTATACCTTGCAAGAACAATTCACTATATTTACATTTCAAATGGGTCCCTATTCCATGAACAAAATCACAACTCAAATTTCAGCTAATTAAATTTAATTATGCCAAATGTACAACCTTTTCCCTTCTACTGACTAGCAGACAGAAAGCATTCTTTCACCCTCTTAAAAAAATTGTATAACACCGATTCATTTTAAATTTCCTTTACATATGACCATTACCATTTTATGACAAAAAGGCAACATTCAATTAATATTATGTAACAACAGGACCTAGATACCATAAAATACCTGTAAAACATATGCAAGCTTCTTAAATACACATTTTCCTATAATGATACATTTTTAAAGGTATTATCACCATCAAGACCCAAAATTACAAAATATTTGAGTAAAAGCAGACTGGCCCAACTAATCACTGTACACTTTAGAAGCACACTATGTGTCAAAGGCAAAGGGGTAATTATATACTTTTTGCAAATACTAATTTTGAATAAGACGGATCTTAAATATGAGGAAAAACCACTGTCAGCACAAGCCTGCAGCACGACGACGAGATGCCCCGTCCAATGCTGCAAGCATGTACTGTGTTCAATCCGACTGGTGCTACATATTTCACAAAGGTTCTTCTGTATATACGCATATTAAAGAATAGGAGCGGACAGGCACACTGGAGAGAAGCCGAATTATACGATCATTTTGCAGCCATATGAAAATCAGAACTCAAGTTGGCCATACGTATTTGTTTTAAATTATGCTTTGCTGTTGAACCTTGGTCCAGTTGCTTACAACACTTGAAACGCTGCAGATACAGATAATATGAGTGACAGGGGAAAAGATAGTTAAAAGGGCATGTCGCAAATGTACCGCGTCTGAACTGCATAACCAATCTTAACCACAGGACATGGACACTTACAGCACAGCCACCTTAACACTACTGCATGCACAAATGGACTAAAAACATGGCAGCACCAACATTACGGCACTAGATTTTCACGTTATTAGCGCAAATACACACCATCTTAAAAGTTGTTGCTACAAAATATTTTACACAGTTGACTATGTTGTGCATATTCTTTATGTCTGAAGCTGTTCACTA
>NW_019059631.1:838883-862869 GCF_000696155.1 Zootermopsis nevadensis | reverse complement strand
GGATTCGATTCTCAAACTTTTGTTTGAGCATCTATTTGCATGCACTAGGTTTCATCTCCAGTTCCACATTTAGCTTTCAAAACTTCAGCACAGCCTCAGAAAGAAACTCATTTTGCTAGTCTGTCTTGCATGAAGTTCCTTTACCAGAGCCTAAGTAATACAATGTTTCTTTTAGGACTGTACCATTACACACCCGCATGACTCAACAGAACTTTAACCAAGCTTAAAGCAAAATCTGATGTTCAATCTTTGTTCACACATTCATGAATTTAAAATGGCACAGGAGCCAGGGTAGCTCAGTCAGTACAGTAACTTGACTATGGACTCGAAGTCCAGGGTTCAATCCCCAGCAGGGGCAGAAGATTTTTCCTCTAGCCTCTGCATCCAGACTGGCTCTGCGGCCCACCCGGCCTCCCATCCAATGGGTACCAGGGTCCTTTCCTGAGGGTAAAGTGCGGCCCAGGCGTGACGCTGACCACTCATCCCTATCTAGCACAGAAGTTGAGGAGGAGGAGTAGGAGCTATACCTTCTCTCCTCCCATGACATATAGCAGGACAGCATTGTGAGTAATATGTCTTGTGAAAATTTTCAACTGAAAATAATATAAATTATTGTGGGCAGTTTGGAAAGGTGTCACCCTCCATGGACTAACAGTTAGCATGCTCGCCACTGGATCCAAGGTTCACGGGTTCAGAACCGGCCAAGGTCGATGGATTTTTAAAGGTGATAAAAATCATAGCACAACTTCCTTCGGAGGGAAAATAAAGCCAGCAGTGCCATGTCATAGACTCACAGCATGTAAAAGAACCTTATGAGCATGAACGAGATATTTCGCAAGCAAAAATTCAACAGCCATTTCTCACCCAAGTCTCTCCTGATTCTCTGCTAGATGGTTCTAGCAGACAAAAATTAGGATTGAGTAGAAATTGTGCAGAGGCAGTGGGCTGGTCACTCACTACTCACAAATGCACACTTCAAAGACTAGGAAACCTCCTTAAGGAGGCAGCAAAGACCCACACTGGGTTGTAGAGCCAAGGAAGAAGGAAGGTGGTTTGGACAGGCCTGATAGAAACCAGAAACCTAAATACACAATGCACCCTCCCTTTGCTCTGAGAATGAACAAGAGAAAACAAAACACAGGCAACAGAAAGAACGAAGATGCTGTGCACTATCAGTGTGCCTGGCAGTTAAAACCACTGAGTAATTAAAAGCAGTTACCATCAACTCTGGACATGAAACGTTCAAGTCATACAATAAAGTATAACGTCTCAGAAACATCACATATTTAACATATATTTTTCATTTCAATTCCGCAGGGAAATATTTTCAAAATAGAGAACTAAACCCAGAGTTAAAGTACATCAAGATTTTTCAGATCCAAAAATCCATGTGCAAGTGTCTCCCTTCTGATACAGATTCTGGATATTTAGGATTGTGAATTTTACTTTGAAATCTGAAGCAATAAACAGAAAATGTCTCAGCAACCCTGTGAGAGGATGGAACAAAGAACCACCCACAACAGCTGTGCACATGCACCATGCTCATCTTGTCCCGCTCTCAGAGAGGCACACGCAAAACTGTCTTACACCGAGAACTGCGTCCTTCATGAAACATTTGGGGGCCACAATTTTTCAAAAAATAGCACAAAGTTGTAAACCAGTCACACATACAAATCTGCATTTTGTGGTTAAAATCAGTTAAATAACGACATGCTCATAAAACATTTTCCATCAGTGACAGCAACACAGAATACAAAAACAACCATATTCCCGACAACGGCAAGAACCTACGTCATAAATAAAATGGATTAAAACATTCACCATCACTACGCAAGGTTTCAACTGTAGTGATATGAACAGCAACAATAAAAAATTGAATCACATATTGTTGCTAGAAGCAAAACAAAAAAAAAAAAAATGGAATGAAGGCTGTATTCGGGGGCAAACCAGCCCCAGTGCTCGCTTGCACCAGGGCTTCTACACATTAATATTACACAAATGAATTATTCCATTTAATTCAGTCTTCTCTGACCTGGTAATTAGTTCTTGCAACATTCTTCTCGTAACACAGACCAACATAACCCACGGCATACTATCCAGTCTGACAAACGAAAACAAAAGAGCAATATTGCTTCTCTCATCACCATCTCAACACACACGTCAATTCCAGACAAACTGCATCTTATGCAGACTGCATGGTAAATTATGCTAAAAGAACAAATGTGCTTCGTAACACATTACGAAAATGTTAAATCCTTTTGTTCTGTCGATAAATTAGTAACTTACTGAAAAATATAGAACTGGAAGGTTTTGGTAGTATGCATATATATAAAAAAACTTCTGAAAAGGTTGTTGGTCTGATTCAAGCTCTATTTGTGATCCTGCAATATGCAAAATGTCATGTCCGCTAAGTCACGACTAACTGCTAGCTGTGGGAAATAAGAGATCTGAATGAAGCAGTACTTTTTGTCTGATAAACCAAAATCTGTGTCTCCACCTCAGTCTTTATGTTCTAATCAACTTTCACCTTCAATACCTTACAAACTATAATATTCTTGCATGTGTACTTACTTTAAATAAAAGATTATGGGTATTATTTCAAGTTAGCTACCATTTATCTCATCGGACTGCTAATTAATAATACTAATATGAAATGTTCAGGGATGTTAGAAGAGAGCTGGCTGTAAATGCAGTTTGGAATTTGCCCTCTTTCCTTGATATCTGACAAGTCTAAACCAAACCAAGAATGAGATCTGTAATGGCATACTGAGAACACTTGTAATAAATAATAATCTGAATGATGTTGACACAGGATCAATAAAAATATAAGCACATGATTAAGCAAAATTAAAACAAATTTCACCACCAAAGTATCCAATCCTTATCATTCCAACATGCACCGACAGAGTTACTTTCAAAACATGCCACAAAACAAACACCATAAAAAACGTTAACCTGTTTGCAAAATGAAAAAACTCTTATCGCTTGTTAGTTGTGCAAACGGAGAATTCTCAAATACCAGCTACACACACCCAAAATCATAACTGGTCCCCAAATACCTGTAAACTGCATTTACGAGTATATTCACTCAAGGAGTATCATAAAAATATCTGGCTATGTGACCATATACTCTGACATGCAATGACCTAATTTACTGCGCAATATGTACACAAAGCGAATACAAACAGGAAGGTCATGACATTCTGTCAGTCTTACATTAATTTAAATTTTGTCCAAATTGTTCCTTTTCATGTTTCATGTGAAACTCAACTTTACTGTACAGAGACCTAATTTAGATCTACAACTTTGACACGTCTTAAAATCATAAATATCTAACAAAAAGCAAAGAAAATTAATTCCTGACTGTATGTGGTACAAATAATAGTTATGTATCAGCAGAATACATGCATAACCTAAAATTAATTTCATCGTTAACATCCTCTTCAGACTGTCGCTAATTCATTTTAAAGTCAGTGTTTTTAAATTTGGGAAAATTCATGACTTATTATGATGATCCATCAACCGGGAATAACATGGCTGAATATCTGAACACACCTACAACACTTTCACAAGGAGAGATGTCAGTCACATAGTCACATATTTTTTAACTGTCACAATGACGGTAAAAAGGACTGACCCAGGCCATGCTTTATCGCCTCCCAACTCCGACCAAAACTTAAAAGAGTCAACATATAGCACCCAAAAGCAATCAATTCATTGTTGCCCATTTGGAAGCAGCACAAAGGTTGGTGCGGGCGCATTTCTGTACCTGTGATACGCTTCATCTTGCGAGGCAACTGTCAACACGGAGGAGCAGTTGGAGCTGATGTGGCAGGCAAGACCCAAGCCTGAGGTGTAACACGCACTGCAGTTCCTATCCTTACAGCTACGAGGGGGGAACAGGGAGTCAGAATAAACAAAACTAAGGGAGTTTACATACTGCATGCACCAGCATCATCCAGCTATCAATCCACGTGCGCGACCTGAAACCTGTTACCGGACGCCGTAATTTTCAATTAATGAATACACACAACTGTAACTGGAATGTAACTGGCTGATGACCTGAAATTCTAAAAATTAAATGTCTGCCGCTTGCAGAAGTTCTTAAATCTTGTTAAGGTATCTTCTGTAAAACAATCAATTGAAGACACAAACGTACAGTTGAAATTTTAAGAAAAAAGCGATGATTTGCACGTGTCTGTGCGAGGAAAATGCATTACCCCAAAGCATACCAAATAAACAGTAACAAATTCATAACTACACAACAGCTCAGTCCTTGAAACGCCAATAGTCGCTTTTCTAATCAAGAAATTCCCAGCCTTTTAGGCAATCTGGATGATCACTGCTCTCCAAACAAGAGCACACAATTCACAATCCTACAAATAATTTTTGCACACGGTGTATGTTCACATAAGTGAAACATTACTGTGCTCATTTTGTTGCTGAACTGTCTCAAAAAATTGTTTGGGCAATAGAGACAATGTCACTGATATGAAACCGCTTAGAAGACGTCATGGTCGAGGGTCGAGCGTGATGCAGTGACCAACGAAGGGCATTAGCATCTGCAGTTGCCCTAAAATGTTCCAAAAGGAATCACATAATCAAAAATTTACAAACTACATCAAGCCAGTGTAAGATTCAGAGATGCTCAACAAATTCACATAAAACAATTTGTATGTAACGTAGATACATTTTAGGCCACCGGCACGTCAGTGTATGTGAACTGATTCAGCATGATGCTAGCACATTCAGTGTCCAGGTGACCAAATGGCAGGAACAGCACACTTTCTTCACATACATGACTCCAATGTTTCACTCTCAGATGAATACGCACGTATCACTTGCATACAGATTTGCTGCAGATGTCTTGCAAGGTAACCACAAGATCCAATATGTGAAGTCAAGGTTATCGCTGTATCTTACCTCAGAAGGCACGCAAGAAAAGCTGCACATTCTACACCTGGCATCAAAATTCAATAAACAAACATCCCACTTGTACATCAGAAATAATACGCGCAGAGAGCGAACAAGTCGGAAAACACCCGCAGCCAACAATTAAAGCGTGGCTGCCAGAATTTGACCTCTGACCTCTGTAAATGGCTGGGACATCCCAGACTGGGGATTTCCCTTGCAGGAAATCAACACCCCATCACTTCACAGCCTGACATTGTCCAATTTTGATTGAAATAGGAATGTGTCAATTTTAGTAAAATTTCATATTTTACCACACACTCTGCAGGGACATAAACGTACCTAACGAGATTAGAAGTTCACTGAACTTCCAAAGTGTTCTTCACGCCATAACATGGGCAGAGACACCAACAGGTTGCTTCGTTAACCGTGGACTTAGACCACTTTTACTCAAAACCAATAACAATGCAACAAAGGTATCCAAGGCCATCGTTGCAATGGCGTGATGAGCAGTCACTTTTGAGCCGACCATTTGGTTACGACCGCTGCAATAATGTCCTAACAACTGCATCAGCCCCACTACTATAACAATGTGTTCTAACAATGACCATAAATAATACATTTTCTAAAAGTTAATGAATCACAAGTTCATCAGAGAGCGTAAACATCACAATCATGTAACATACAATGAAAGAAACAAAAATGAAAGTAACTCCTGTAACTGAAGTTTTGAAAAAGAATAGGAAAATAAACAAACTGCAACAAAATGAAACCAAGGCCATGCAAATTGCTCATTCCTTAGAGAAGAATAAAAACTGTTTCTTTTCGACTCGTCTTTTCATCAGAAGTTGATTGTATCTATATTCATGACGGGGTTCATCATGAACTGAAAGATAATAATGTGAGTCAACTTAATTTCCCTTAAAATGAATTCCAGCTCCATGGTGCAAAGTGCTCAAACACGAAACAAACTATGCGTGTGTCGGCAGACAGGGCAACATTTCTTACCATTTCCCTGGAGTCTCATCTTCACTATCAGATATAGTTATGACAGAAACAGCGGGCGACGGCGTGTCGTGTATCGTAATGGTCTGCTGCCGCCCAGGCACCACTTGCTGAGATAGCTGCCATGAAACCAGAACACACATTCTAAATATTTCAACAAGTGCCAAAAGAATAAGTTTATTACGAAGCGCAATGTTGAGCAAAATTTCAAACAAGACAGATACCTCTTAACATAGGACACCTCAAACCCACTCCTGAGTTTCCCTACTGCCTCTCACCTGCGGGGTCTGTGGACGCTGTTCCAGCTGCTGCTGAATGGCATGGCTATGATGTTTGCCTGTCTGTGGAGCCACTGAACTCTGACCCTGATGATGATGATGATGGTGGTGGTGGTGGGGCTGTGGCTGTTGCTGCCAGTGAGTGTTGTTGCTTGAGACCGGTGAATATCGCCGCCTGCTACTGCTACTGTTTGTATTATAGCCACTGACTGAATCTGCAACGATGAACAGTATTTACTTCCTCGGGCAAAAGTAATGTCAGTAATGAGGACAAGTAAAGCACGTATATCATTTTCAAGAAAGAAACCTATCTAGAAAAAAATACATAAAAATAAATCATCAAAAATAGCTCACATGGCATACATTAACGGGAATGTCTAAAACATGTAACGGGTTTATTCCTGGAACTCTTAATTCTGACAGATCAACCTTCAACACCTGCTCACGTTCAACATAATCTAATTTTATGGGCAAAATAAATTAAAACCAACAGACCTGTTGGGTTTGGAATTTCGGTAAATTAAAATATCCCGTTCGTACGACAGCACGGACGGGATCCCTCACGACAACAGTACCCTGAGGACGTGCACGAAGATGTTTCTCAAAATGGTGTTTTCTTCATTAAGCCAAGTTACACAGCTGGTAGCCCGAGAAGAATTTATCATGTATGCAAAATTCATATTTAAAAATAATCTCCGACTGAAACATAATAATTGAAAACTACCCACACATTACACTTAGCTTCTCCAAGGCACTTTCTGACTGAATTAATGTCTGAAAATAAGTACAGTACACATGTAAAGACAATGAGTTCACGCCTAGAAAACACTGGAAACCCCAGAACAAGACCTCAGCTCAAATTCCCAGGCCTAACCAAAAATGTACGAAGAATGTCTCATTACGTGGCCATCGTACCTGACGGGGGAGTGCCTTCCTTCACTCTCTTCTTGACTGGACTGAGCTGTGTAGGCTCCTTCTTGGCATCCTGCTGAGAGCGGTGACTGGGGACGGTGAGATGGTGATGGTGATGGTGGTGATGGTGATGCGTTGCTTGAGAGGCTTGCTGCTGCTCAGGAAGACCTGTCAGACCGTGCTGATGGTGCGAGTTCTTTGACACTCCTCGCTTGTTAGCCCAGGACCCACTCGCATTTACTACAGCGGCTGATGGGTGGTGATTAGAGTGGTGATCCACAAGTGAAGGGTCATACACTTCAGCAGCAACGTCTACAGGAAAAACGGGTCGGTGCTCCTGAAGTATGGTACCGGAGTCAACGATGAGGGGCCGGCCCCAATCTCCTGCGTCTGACAACAGAGGCTGCTGGATGGCGGCATGCTGCGGTGGGATCTGCTGCCAGGATGGCACGACCATCTGTCTGTTGCCTGGCCACGTCGTCTGCACTGCATTCTGTGGTAACACAGCATTACCAATTACAGACTGAAATAAGTTGTTACAATTTTCCAACTCAACTTCCAGCACCTATCAAGGTTCTTTCAGAATTGTGATCGAGAATAACACTGCATGTTTTGTTTCCTCTTGTTCTGGTACATGAAATAAACTAGGATCCTGTTGAAGTCACATCATATCATCATCCATCAGATATTTACTACCTGCACAGGTTTGTATTAATACCTCCGTGATATGTATTGTGGTACGGAAAATCCTTACAAAAATCTGTAAGCACATACTCAATTTACTATCCCAACCTCCACCAAACATTTAGCAATGAGTTATAAAATCAGTAAACCTAACCACAGATATTTACCCTTCACATCACCACCATTAAAAGAAAAACCTACAATATTTTCAACTCCTCACTTTAATTAACTTCAACTACCTCCTCACTGATCAAGAAATTTAGGTCTATACAGTATTAACAAGAGTACAATAAACATCGAAACTTACGGTGAGCAACATCTGCCGACCACTCTGCTCGACCATTGACACAGGTACATACTGTTGCTGCGCAGCAACCTGGGCAAAACAGAAACACATCTGCCAACAATACTGCACGAACCTAAATGTTGTATACTGTTAACTAAACAAATCAACTTTGCATTTCACGTAGCTGTCACCAGAGTGTCCAAAGAATCTTTCAATTAAATCCATTTGGTAGATTCAATCGCTGTTCAGTAGTCCTCACATGATGTCACTACACCTACATCGCAGTGGGGAGTGAAGCTGAAAAGCAGGAGCCGGGTTCACCCTCAGGCAAATCAAAATACTCAAGACCTGGATAGACCATGTGACAAATTCATGCTTTCAATGATCAACATGCATTAGAAATTTCTGCAAAGCTATTGGCAGTGCACAAAAATGTCTGCGTATGAACTCGAAAGCGTATGTCCACCATGACGCTTAAATACGAGCATGATTCAAATTTCTTACTCACACACAAAGCTGTGAATAGAAGAAAATATTCCTTCAGTATGAAAAAAAAACTTTTCCTCAAGGTATTTCCATAACTGCTGCTTTGGAGAAAAAAAATTGACTCCACTTGGTTATTCACAATACCACCAGTGAATGGGAAAAATACACGACATCAGTTCCTGTGCTCTCGTTAACTGCCGGTACAAACGATTATCACTGTGACATGGCTATAAAATGTTTCCATCAATAAACAAGACTGTTCATTACCTGCTGCGATATGATTGGAGGCTGAATCTGCAGCTGGGGTGGTGGTTGTTGTGCTACTACTGTAACATGTTTCGCAGGCGAACCCATTCCTTGATAGCCTGGTGGGCAGAGGATAGAAGAAACCAGCTGATGCTGGTGGAACGGGTCCGCCCGAGCAGCTCCTGTATACTGACGGGCCACAGATCGACCATTGTAAAGCTGATACTGGACAATTTCAAATAGCATATAAATTACTGGAAAGTTTCACAAAGTACTTAATGAAAGTCTAATTACATTTACAGCATAAACTAAGGATATCCATCCCAATTAAATATTTGTCTCATAACCAATATTCCACCACTTATTGGTGTTAACACATTATCCCATAGAAGAACATAGAAATACTGATGGTGATTACAATGCGGCGCATGAAGCCACCTTCCTGTATCATGAAGGACAAGACAGGCCTAGTGCTGAATGTTTCACGTGCAGAGCAGATAAACTACCTCGTTCATAGGCATACATAATACTAAAATATTAATGTACCAATTAGCACACATTTTAATGCTTTATGAGAAAAGCACGGTACTATTTTTTCTTGAAATTAATCAGGAATAAATTAATCAAAGTATTCTACAAGGCTCTTTAAACCAATTCATACATCTTAAAAAACATTAGAACATTACATAGAACAGGGGCTGAAACAATGGAAAGTTATTTATCAAACAAAAAGATCTGGCAAATAAAATTGAAGTAATGAATAAACAAAATTACAATTAACAAATCAAACTAAAGTGTATAAAAAGCTTGAAAATAACGAACCAGGTTGTCATAGGTTGTGGCTCTCTCTCTGACCAGGCGTTGTACCTGATTCGTGAGCTGATTGTTGAATGTTAGGGTCACATTTCCATTAGAACTAGGGACAAAGTTGGCAACAAGGGGTGGCGCTTGCTGTGCCGCCTGGTGATGTGAACTGGAACCCGAGTTGTTGTAACCATTCCGACGACAGACCTCCATCATTTGAACGCTTGCCTTCACATTGTTGCAGTGTGCATAATCCACCAGGTGAGCCAAAGTCACAAAGGCATGATTCAACGCTTCACCGGGTGTGATACGTCTTTCCTAAAGGGATAACAATACGATAAAATGGGTCGGTCCTTGGACGCGACACGACATGTAGCACGTGATATTCACATGAAAAGCATCGCGAACCCTTTGACAAGTACAAACAAAATGGTACACTCAGTACCACAGTGGTACATGCAGTCTGAGAACACTTGAAAGTTTTCCAGTATCTGTGCCCCATGCCACAAACAGAAAGAAAATTTTTGTTATGCTAAAGAATACAAGCATCTGATGGTTACATCAAGAAAGTCACTCTGGAACAGTCTTCATCAAAGGGTTAAGACCACAAAATCATACAGTGCTGAAATTCCTCGAACAAGATTCAACCTAATGTGTTTGCAATTAGACCACCAAATATTCTTGTCCATCTCGGACATTTCTCATGGAAACAAATCATACAATTACTTGCTTCTGCTGAAACTGCATATGAAGATACACAGTGGTAAATGTTATGTATCATTTCAACATTTTGCAAATGGAATGGACCAACACGTGTCACATCACACGCATACGCTACAACTTACGCCTGCGAGTGTATCAACAGAGGGTTACCAGCACATTTTAAGATTTGAATTCAAAATAAAGGCTCCGTCATGCATACGCATACGAAGACCTAGCAACTGGAAAAACACATAAGCATTTGTATTTTCACTGTAACTGTGTCTAAAACAGCACAAAGTAACGCAACAGTACGGCCGACTAAAATTACGCGAGTGCAGCTGTGTTTACTGCGGAACGTACTGAAGTTCATACAGAAAAGCCATAACAGAGCATCAAGTTTTGATATAATAAAATGAATCATGCAATTTTCTTTGATTAAAAACTATACAGTGACATAAATATTGCTACCTGGTCCATGGTGAGCATTCTTTTCAGAAGATCAATGAACTCTCTCCTGTCCGCCTTTTCTGCAAGCAGTTCTCCTCCCTCGAGATCTGTTGGCACATTCACCTGCCCAATGTCATCCAGGCAGTTGAAGATATACTTCCGAGCCTCCTTGGACTTGATACCAGTTTCAGCTTCATGTTCTTCAGGAGTCTGATCATCCAAAGAAATGGGGTAAGTCTAAGACTTAAAGACGAGCGTCGAAACAGAATAAAATCATAATCGAAGTTATCTAAAACGATTCTGCCTGCAACTTTTGTCAGAAATAAACACCGCACTATGTGAGAAATAAAGGAAGGCTACAAAGCCCATATTATATCAGCCCTATGTTCTCAAGAGGAATAAAAGGAATTAATTAACCAACCAACTAACTAACTAACTAACTAACAAAGCCCATAACGTTTCTGCAGCTTTTAAATAAGTAACATGTGCAATACAATTCTTAAACATGAAGTCGAAGGAAACCCTCAAAATGAGAAGGCAACTATGATGATGGTGTCTCGTCTCTGCTGTGTTTGCACTTCATAACAAAATGAAGATGACCATCTTCTGGGTTAAAGCACCACGCAGTCTGATAGACATTAACTGACGTTTCAGAAGAGCTCACTGGGTCCATCATCAGTGATCAAACTTAGTAAAAAATACTTTACTGAAAGTACAAAGTACAGGCAGTTTTTGAATCAAAGCTGGGCAAACTTCTGTGTGGAAAAAAGAGATAATTTCTTTTGGTTGCTATGGGATTGTGCATCATGAATTCAACTCCTCCCCCACCAAAGACAAACCACCAATCAGCAGTATTATGCTGATATCCCATTATGTCTATGTGACAATGTCCAACAAAATATCCTGAGAAACAGTATTTCACCATCAAATTTTCAGTATTTCATCAATGAAACATGCAATAACTCAATAAAGTCTCCTATTCTAAATTTATGATATTAGGGAACAGGAAACCGAGAACATATGTTTAAAATGTCGTGAGTTTTAAGTCATTTCATGGCACTTCATCAACAATTTAGGTCACGTCACATAAATTAGATGCAAGAATAATTGTAAACAGTATATCACATTGGACGTGGAAGTACTTTAATTTTTTGTTTGAGAGCTGTGGCGGAAAACCGCGAGAAGCCCGTCGCAATGGCAGGCCCTAGTGCACCAGACCTTTAATCTCCAGAAGGGGTATGTGCTGTCCATATCTCTGTAGAAGAACTTTGTTGTTTTTGATGCATTATTAAGCATATGCTCCGTGGGGAGACCCTGCGTCTGACTGATGTAACGAATCTGGTCATACTCCGATGAACCAGGATAGAGGGGCCAGCCAAGGAACAGTTCTGCCACTACACAACCCAAGGACCACATGTCAATAGCTTCACAAAAGGGGAGACCTGAAACACACAAGTCACCACTGGCGTAACAGTCAAGTTTATTTTATTCATCCACATTAGCGAAAGATCAACATCACACTTAACCACATCAGTATGTTGAATACACAAAAATTACAAAAAACAATCAAAGCAAAGTCGCCCTCACGAAGATGACTGGAGAATGTGCTACAATTGTTACATAACGCACAAACTTCACGTCTTCTTTAACGCAAACAATTAGTTCACTGCTAAAAATGTCCGGCCTGGGAGATAAGCCTGTATCACAGTTGCTGACAGCTCTTCACACTCAGCAACAAAAATATCTTAGTATATCCTGTATGCAGTGTGTATGGATTCTTTTTAGTTTTAAATTTCACACGAAATACAACCGAAGATGATCGTCTTCAGGTATGTTGTGCCACGTAATCTTACAGAAACTGACTGATGTTTCCCAATGAAACGTCAGTTAATGACTATGACACTACGAAGCGCAACATCCCAAAAAATAGCCAATTCATACTCACGGCTGCATGAACCTGAAATCTCATGTAACACACAAATTACAATTATCATTCAAAGAAATGGAAATGGTACCTGCGCCTTGTCGTGGTGGTGGGGCTTGAGTACCTCAGTGACCCCAAGAGCTACTGGTAGGGCCTCCCTAGCCAGATTGGTCGAGGGGGAGAGGTCAGACTAAGACAGGTACCCTGGTCCTCCAGGTCGGAGGTTGGTCGCAAGGCTAACAACCTTGCACCGTAAAGAGGAAGATGTTTTGAATCCTCAATCAAAGCCTCGGACAGACGGACCAGGACCGAATGGAAGAGGAGAATTGAGGAGGCCACGGACCGGAGAGCCACAGAAGAAGAATAATAATTCAAAGAAACGGGCACTAAGCATATGCTTTACGCACCAAGAATAATCTCAGGAGCTCTGTAGTAGCGACTCTGCAGGTAAGTGTTGCAGACAGCTTTACTGACGTGGGACGCACTGCCGAAGTCAATTACTTTGACTCGGTACGGTTGCCTCACTGGATCAACCAACATGATGTTCTCTGGTTTCAGGTCAGCATGGATCAAGCCCAGTTGCTGAAAACAGAAAAGGACAACATCTGACTGCAACAAGCGGGCTGATCCAACGGTTTGTATTTGATGGGATCAGCAGACTGAAATCCAAGACTGAATACCCAGATACTTTTAACTGCGTCCCATAATCTTTCTAAACATACTCTTAAGCGGAGGCAATAATAAGCCCAATCACAATATTAATTACATCACATTATGCCACATTTCTCTAAACAGCTGCGTCTATCAGTCAATTCAACTACAACATATCACAGGACAAATATTTCCTCCACACCTCAAGGTTCAGAAGTGCAGACAAGATTTACCTTAAGTTTCAGAAGCGCAGTCAAGACCTGCTGAAGAATTGGCCTAATGTATTTGAGTGGCAGTGGACTAAACTTGTTCTGTTTGAGAAAGTCGTACAAGTTCTGTTCCAGCATCTCAAACACCAAACAGGTGTGGTTCTTATGCTGGAAGCACTCGTACGCTCGGACAAAATTGAATTCATCGGCATTTTCCTGGCTAAGACGTGACAGGATGCTAACCTAAAAATAAATGCAACATAATTACGCGTGAACATGGCTACATGACTAGTTACACTACCGAGTCAACAGTCAAGGCTGCCACTCAGCAGACCAACACAGAGGAGTCGGTGTGTTAAAATGGAGTTAAGGAAACATTCTGCAAAACAGAGTGTAATACCAAAAGTAACAGATTTAAGTAAATTATTTAAACATCAGAGAGTACTGGAATATCGAGGCAACATTTACTACTATTTACAAACACCAGAATCATATCGTCATTACCAAAACATACAATTGCCATTAAATCAATTCAGACTATCCAATGCCAGGGGTTCTGATATACCTACCCCCCTCCCCCCCCAGTGGAGACGTAATCAAAATGGACTAGGACAGCTATATTCAGATAACCTCAGGGTATCAGCAACCAGGCAAGCTTCCCTGACTATGAATTCATATACTCAACCCTAATAAAAGTATTCAAAATTTCTGCCATCTACATGGGAAATGTTGAAACTGGTTATCACTCGCAGTATCCACACAAGCAACATAAGTACAGTACTGACAATGAATCAATGAAAATTAAGGTGGCACGCACCAGAACAACACTGTAACGCTACTCCTCTGTGACAAAGTTATATTTCAAAACTCACTTCAATCTGTCCTTGTCGAGCATAAGAGGGATGGTTCTTGAGGATCTTGATTGCGACGATCTCATTTGTGCCTTTCTTCCAGCACTTTACAACCTAAACAGAAATTAAACCAATTATTACACTTTAATCAAGAGGACAAGGGAGAAAGAAGGCAAAAGGAGATTACGAAAACAGAAAATACTATTCGATACTTAAATTTTATGACTGGGTAAAGGGAAAGCAGAGGAAAAGGAACTGACATTTCCAGAGATGTCAATGATACTGCTGCTATGGCATCAAAAGGGAGAATACATGGCAAGGAAGCAGAACAGCAACAGCACATTCTAGGGTACTACCCAAGCCTTTGCCTAAAGAAAATGAGGTAAATCATGAAAACAATGTCAGCAAATGTGACTGCCTTCACACACGTCTTGCATTTTAAGACAACAAACAGTACTATCATGACAGCTAACGTAACAAGCAGCTGCTGCATTTGAAGTTATTTTACTTCAACTGTGTCACTTAGTTAATATTGCAAATATCAACCACAGAAAAAAGCCAGTATTGCAAACAGAACTGGGAGAAATGAGATGACATGGTTTACTAAAATAAAATCATACGCACGCCTGAATAAAGGAACAACACTAAGTCCATCTCTTGGATTGGAACAATGTTTCCCAATCTCTTCAGTGAAATAATGACATCAACACCATATATCTATGTAAATAAGAGTAAATAGAGAGCGTTATAGTTACACAAAACAACATATGCACCGTAATTCCTGACAAATATTTATCAGCAATAGTTGTATCAGAAAATCTTCTATAACTGTAATTCACATTCATCTTAACGCCACAACACTCACCTGACCAAAGGTTCCCCTGCCCAAAAACTCCAGTACTTCATACTGCGTGGTCATGGAATACAAAACTTCGTGTTGAACGAGCTGGTAGTCGCCGTCGGCACTCGAGGAGCCCTGGGGCGCCGGGCCGGCGGCTGCCTTGCTGTGAGACGTCGTGTTGGCTGCTGTGGCGTGTGCTCCTGTAGTAGTAGTATCTGTACCTCCACTATCACCATTACCCTCACGCTCGCACGATTTCCTCTGTACGCAAACAACCATTCATTCACAACTCTCACACACAATATACTAGCACATTGCAAACAGCTGTACTACAGAACAAATATTCAGACAATGTTCAATACAGGAAACTCTGTATTAAATTTTTTGTATTATGTACATATTTCATACGCACTGAAGCTGACGTACGGTAGCCCGAGTACGAGGACAAAGACGGTTCTCAAAATGTTGGAGCTTTCTTCATTAAAATACCTTACATGGCTGGTAGACCAAGAATAATTTGTATACTCGGTCATCGTGAAAGCTTCATATCATACGAGTAGAGGTGGGTTGTATGGAAACTTGGGCAGATATCAAACATTCTCACAGCAGTGAAAATGTAGAATGGGTTGTGTAGTTCTGTACGTTATTACCAATGTTTTACGAGGAACATGTCTGCTCAATCTCTAGGGTAAAAATGTTAGAATGGAAACAGATGGAACTTTTCAATAAAATAGTACTGTGCCATGTCTAATGACAGATGACTGAGGAATGGGACAGATTGTAAGTCTTATCTATTTGGTATCATTCCATATGTTTATAATGAACAAACTTATCAATTATCCACCAAGCCACAGCCATAGCAACGTAAATGTGATATAAGGCCAGATACAGGTTCAAATAAGAAACAAGACACAAATTATTTTAGTACAGAGGCAGATGTTCTATTCTTGCATGAGGAACATATAACACAGGTTTTGTAGTATCCCGTGGAGCAAGGAGTCCCAGCTGAAGCATGCAAAGCATTGTTCAACGAGTTATAATATTCAAGGTTCAGTGAAGATTTACTTAAACTGGAGTACCAACTAAGTTTCAGTTTTATGCTATAACAGATATTTTCAATTAGTGAAATGAAACACATCTTACATCTGTAGTTGTACTATAATAGTAAAACCAAATACTTCCGCTTACATCCACACATCCTTTAACATGTCACGTTATGAATATTCATGTTAGTTTATGTTGATTCAAGCAAGAGGAAACAAATTATTTCTTTATAAAAGTTTGGCATTTACAAACAAATTTCACAGCAATTTTGGGAAAAACATGTATTACCTGAAATCTGTTCTGCAGTTTATGATAAGGATAAAGCATAATTTCTTACAACAAACTTACATCAGTACGCTATTTCAACCTGCAGGCCAGCCACAGCGCTCAATCACTACTGATACACGAGGTCCAATCGAATGAAACTTACTTTTTGGCCGCAGCGCTGATACGTGTCCAAGAGCTTTATGGTGGAGGCGCGTATGAATTGTTGTGGCATTCCCCCACTAGGGCTCTTGTGTTGCACATTATTGTTAGTGTTCTGAGTGCGATGCGTGTGGCGCTGCACCACCGACTGATTCACGTTATTAACCACGGTGCCAGCATTCAGAGAGTAGAGGTTATCACCGCCTAAATATTCAACCTGTTGATGTTCCACCTTGCGTTTCTTGTGACCTTGTTGTAACGCCACCCCGCTACTGCTATTGTTGCTATGCTGGGATTGGATGAACATGTCATGCATTCACTGAAAACGAATCACCACAAGTTTACAATGCAATCGAGGTTGTACGTTTGACAACATATCCACTGTCGAACTGCACAGTACCATTAAGACTATGGATACTTGATCTACAGCAGTCAACGTCGTCAAGGAAGGAACACTTTCCCTTTGCTAAATTTGTGTGCATTATTTTAATCCTGTTACTTAAATGCTTATTATAATTACCTTCGAAACTAAAATCAAAGACAAATATGGAATTATTGTCAAACACAAAACAACTTTCTCAAGATGTCCGATCAAGAAAAATTAACACATTTATATATATATATATAAATAACCAATTACGAACACCAATTCTTTGCTGCTTATAACTTAAATATTTACTAAAAACGTGTTTACCTCTCACTCTCCTGTACCGCCACGAAGGACTCTTCTATCATAGTGACAACATCCGGGACAAAGAGGTCCTTCAAATATCAGCCATTTTGAAATGGTGACGGGCGTTTTGTGATACTGTCCTCCGGAAATATCACTAAAACTTCACCCTCATATACTCCACACAAACCATGTACACAAATACATGCACTCCGCACTTTCACGAAATATGTTTTGTATGGGTAAACGAAACATTTACCCAGTATTTCCGACGTTTTCACTTCATGCCTTTTCACACACATACAATACGGTTTATTACGTACATCGGCCACAGAGGGGATATATTGTGGGTTGAAGGGATACTCGGAAATCAGGATTTCAATTATACGTACTTGGCGATACACTTGGCTCTACAAAAAGAACAATTTAGCTAAAACGATTCATGTGAACTAAAAATTTAATTCGCTTAACCCAAAAATTACGTACGAGTACCACGATAATACTTTGACATTTTTAATAACATTTCGATTCCGACAAACTCCATGATACTCCAACTAGAACGCCATCTTCCACCCATTCCTACATAGCAGATGATAAAATAAAATTATTTCTAAATTTTATAGATAAGTACCACCGAATGTACAGCTCTATTCTTTCATAAAACAAATTTACTTGCAATGAAACTTGACCAGTGTCTGAAAATAAATTCTTCATTTACAAATCGTATGAGGAATGTGAATTAGACAGATGATGCATTAAACACGGTGTAATGAATCCTTAATGCGTATTCCGTACATTTGCGTAATAAAAAAGGTGCTGTGTTTATTAGTTCCATATTTATACCACAAAAGGCTGATCAGAAAATGTACACTGATATCAACATTTACATTCCCGCGTTTTAATATAACAAAGTATACTGCGATCCAGCGTTTTTGGCCGCTGAAATTTGTGAATTGGAACCTAACCTCGTGGCAAGTAATCACCATATATGTCGAAACGTAACGAAGATTTACAAGGCGTGACCAGGCGTGACTAGGCGTGACTTGCTATAAAAGCGTGACGAGAGGTCACCATAAGTATTAAGATATGACGAAGATTTGAAAAGTGTGTCTAAGCGTGACGTACTGTAACGGCGTGACGAATTGTGGCCATAAGTGTCAAAACGTCACAAATGTTTTCAAAATGTTACCTAACCTAACAAAGACCAATAAACAATCTTAACCTAGCCTAACCCAACCAAACCTAACTTAACCTAACCTAACCCAACCTATCCCAACCTAACCTGTCGTAACACCATCTAACGTATTGCTAATTAGCAAAAATTAACCGAGCCGTACGTAACATAACGTAAGCGTGCCGAAACGTGACAGTGACCAATCGTGCCCAATCACATAATATTTGTGCTTTGACTTATTTAATTTGATTAAAACGTACAGTTGAGCCTTCAACACGTTGCCACAAAATGGGATGTTTATTTCCAATAGCCAGGCTTTCATTTCGTCCTTCTTTGATGAAGACCTCGGTGGTTTGTCTGTCTGAGTGTTGTGACGCGAGGTGTTGTCAATGACCAGAAAGGAGATTGCAGCGAACAGGTGGCATGTTGTCAACACATCGCAGTCACAAGACAACAATTATCAGGCTTCTACACCACTGCACTGACACAGACTGTACTGACCGACAAAAACTCCTTCCTTCATTGAGTGGTCCGCATACTGGGCTCTCCCTAGAGGTCAGCGGCCATAATCGGTGGATCCAGTTCTAGTTACAAATGATTCAGGGTATTATTTATTTATATCAGCTTAGTTTCCTTTCTTGGAGAAATTAAAGCAGAAATATGAGCCCACCACGTGTAGGTGTATGCATCTTTGTGCATCCCCGTCTAAATTTTGTAAATAACAGACCTTTATGAAATTTGGTACGAAGGTTATGCCATTAGAAACCATCACAACTTCATTTTATTTTCTGTAGTCAATAATAACAATATAGTGGAAGCTCAAACTTGAGAGTTGGGACCGACCTAGTGTTACTAAAATGATTTACCTGAAATAATGTATGACACCAGATGGCCGTAAAGCTTACGCAAACATTCACACCTCTAACGAAATCCACAGTGACATTCCTCTATCAGACTGGATGTAATACTGTGTTCCCAGACAGAAAATGTTTGTTGCAACAGCGTCATTTCATTTTTTTTTTTTTTTACAATTTCAAAAAAACAAATAGAAAACATCTGTTTCAGGGCTGAATCCTATGAATATCCCAGTCCTAAACTGCATTTGTTATGACGTTATAAACACACCATTACAATCATAACAGTTGAAGGGAGGGAATAAATAAGCTCTGGGGTGTCCCATCTGTAGACTAATTTGAAAGGCAGGTCGGCAGTCTTAACGACATTGTGGGGTTTCTTGCTGATAAAAGAAGGGAATTTATGGCGACTCCTTGAAAACCTATGCAAGCACGACTAGGATTATTTACACAGTAAAATATGACGAGAACATTAATTACTGGAGTGGTATAATGCTGTTTGATGTGGGTGGACGCCTAGAACGCACGAGTCAACGTAACAAAAGTTTGTTTAGTCAGACTTTTGAGGCTGATTCTTCGATCACTCTGTAGCAACGCAAAAACAACGTCTGCAGCAAAGAGAAAGCTTAGCGCCCTACTCTTCTGTTTTCACTTTTGAAAGCACAGCGGCTGAGCACAACGATTTTACAATTTCCGTTTTCATTAATTAACGCTACGACACGTCACGAGCTTCGATTCACTTCCCGACAGATCCAAGAATTCTTCTTCAGGCCGGCTCTAGATTTCACCCAGCATCCTGACCAGGGAAGAGAGGCTGGAGCTTGAAGCTGACCCACTCACTGTTTTGCTGAGGTTAAGAGCGCGTGGCATTTTCCCACCACGGCATGAAGCTTAAATGCAGGAGCAACTCTTCCTAACAAAGTCCAAGTGTAACAATTACACCGTGAAAAATACGTGATTGAGACAGCACCGAATTTTAACACCGAGTAATTTAGGTGAGATTTAAGGTTCCCACGGCGAAGAATATGAAGATGGCTGTCTTCTGAAAGTTGAACGGTAGATAGCGACCGACGTTTCAGAGGAGCTTATTTTCTCCGTCGAAAACCAGATGATGTAAGCAGTAAGCTCCTCTGACACGTTGGTATCTTCGTACAAGTTCACATGGCGTTACAACCCAGAAGACCAACATCGAAACCAAAAAATATTTAAACGTAACGCTTACACGCAAATACAATATCACAATCCTTGGTTTGGATAATTTATTCAGTATGACGCCCAGAACAGCCGAGGTAACCAACGACTGTTGCAGTGGGGATAACAAAGGAAATATGGAGGTTTCATCAGAAGAACGATTTCTTGCATCATTTAGGCAATAATCAAGACAAGTCTAGAACACTTATTGTCCAACCATCATTTAATTTAGGTTCTAAAATGACCTCATTTTGTAACCTACATAATCATATTTCACAGACCTTCCGCCTAGCCAGACAAATTTCTAATTATTCACTTGGATCATGATAAAACGGGGTCAGGACAGCATTCAGACGAATGCAACGCGTATGAAATTAGAGGCACCCTAATTCTCGTACTTTCCGCTAGGTACCGCCGCATCACAGAACGACTGCGATATTTTCGTAAACGTTCCTCAAGATACCGCTAGTTACGTTCCACGCGTTGACATAATAGATTATTTCGTGGAAAACCTAATGTCGCTGAAAATCGACCTATCACAAACAAAGTGTTTCGGGAGGGCAAAATAAAAAAAATTGGAACCAACAAAATCTTCTCGGGCAATCAGCCGCGTCAACTGCGTAGTAAACCAACGTTTCGGAAACCAACTCTGTCCCCATCATCAAGGTTCTGATGTGACGAAGCGTTGGTTTACTACGGTAACCAGTTGACGCGGCTGTTTGCCCGAGAAGATTTTATTGATTGTACTAGCCGCGAAAGTCTCCAATCATACAAAATTGGAATCAATAACAAAATGGATGGACATACAGACACGTTCCAACAGACAACCAGCCATAACCTAATTCAGAGACGCGTCCTGTAATCTGGTATAAATTTCAGTCAGTTTACACCAGACATGATGAAACACTCATTTTAGAGGTCCACTATCTTCTGGGGGGGAGGGGGTAAATGGATGGGTGGATGTCAGTTCATCAAAATATCTGTACGAAAGGTAGGGTAGGTATACACTTCTCAGAAGTAATCCATGTGACATAAAAGTATTATTTTACTTCAATCTCTTTCCATTAATACTCATGTTTTACGTATTACAAAATACAAACCAATTAACAATATCAGTCTCTCAGTCTGAACTTCCACTGCAAAACAAGAAAACTAAATTTGTACAAAGTAATTCTGTGCTACTTCATAACATACGCAGACCCCAGACTCAATCACTCACTTTACTGTAATTTGTTACATCTAACACGTGTTACAGTAAATCATGCACAGTGGAATGACCATCAGGTTACTATTCTGAAACCCTGCGTAACAGCATAATAATCATCCGAAGAAAGTGCTGCATTATTCCAGTACCAATCACTTAATTTACTCTACTTTACACCTGTTCAACTGTGAACTTTGCCAGTCTCTGTTTCCAAAACATCGCATTCTTTTCAGTATACCGGATTATATGATCTAGATAATAACAGCAGCTTAGAAAATCAATCAAATAATTCCAAACAGCTCAGTTACACATTTCTATTGCAACTTGTGAAAGAGTTCCACGACTTGTTTCTGAAGTATATACTAACCCCCAGATTAACGCGCACTGTAATTACAGAAATGCACAATAAAGTCTAGAAAAACTGTTATATAGAATTCCACACATTTTCTAACAAAGGGATTATTAAATGATACGACAGTCACTAAATTTCCAGCACATGCACTTTCCTTGAAATTCGCAATTTCGTCTAGCTCCGACTCACTGGTATTTCTTTCGGTTTGACGTCTGGCTTGTACGATGCCTCGATGTTCAGGACTCCGTCAATTCCCAAGAATGTTTTCAAGGAGGAGAGGTCCACATTATCCGGCAAGGACATCTCACGTGTGAACTCCTGCTGCAACTTGTTGCCGTCCTCGGCCTTCCTCTCCATTTTTGCCTGAATGGTGATTATGTTTTCTTTCAAGGAGATACTGATTTCCTCAGGTTTGAAGCCGTCGACATCTATGTTGATACGGTACAGGTCACCACTCTGCACGACGCCTTGGATGGGGATCGATCGAGGAAAAAATCGACGGAACGGAAAGTGCTCGATAAAATCCCGCTCCAGCCTCTCAAATGTACGGTCCAAATCTCGAAACACGGATCCGAAATCCGAACGGCGATGCGGGCTCCACAAGCTGCGCACTGTAGGCCTATTACACGGATTCTGCTGATGAAGTACAAATCGCCGCAACGGCACCATTGGGACTAACCTCTTGCAGTGACGAAGCATGGTTGCTGCGATTATTAACAAACTGTACCAGTTACGTTTTCTTGACAATACAGGTCCGATGTCAACACGTCTGTTCTATATAAATATCAACACTTGTGTGTTCCGGTAATACCTGACTACATGTGTCTCTCCCAGTATTTATACGTGGTTCGCCTTATATACGTCGAAATACGCGTTTCCTCTTAAACAACATCTATTACATCAGCCGATCCTGCCAGAACATTCTAACACTTCGTAGATGTTTCTTACACTGTTTCACCGACCAATGGGAGTATCGATCCGGTTCTTTAAGGCGCATGGTTGGAGCTCAGTTTCTGATTGGCTAGTTCATACAGAATTTTCTAGATTCTGGCGCGATATTTAGAAAACATACCATGATATCTAGTCGTCAATTTGGTAAGCCTAGAGACTGCTGACATTCCAAGTTCAAAATTTCCCAAATGTGTGTACATTTTATGCGATTTGAGACGAACTTCAATGTCTTAAAATTCAAAATCCGCTGGTTCGTTTCACGTTGTGGAGGCAAAACACACAACCACGAGTAGATGGCACTATTGGAAAGGTTTCATGAGACATCTGTCGAGGTTTCTGAGAACTGCCTAGCAATGTAGACACGTTGCTGGATAAATCGATATCAAGTGTGACGTAATAAAATACAAAAAAATAATACATATTTTAAAACTTAATTCTTTAAGACCATTCTAAAGAATATTTAGGATGGCGTATTGCAATAATTTTGGTTAAAATTCTGGACAGTATCCATCGTCTGTTTGCCATGACAAACAACAGATGATGGATAATGTCCAAAATTGTTGTTGCTACATTTCACGTCATTACTTCTTTTAAAAAAAATTATACCTCCCCCTTCTTCGTCCCGGTACCCCGCGTCTTTATTCCAGGGCAAAGAGAGGGTACCTACTGGTGATTCCGTAATTAGGCGAAACGTAGCAACAAAGATTCTGTTTTCTTACGATGTCACACTTGATAGGACCTGTCAAGTGAATAACGAATTGGAGAAAAGGATACGGAAGGAAGAGGCATTTGCTTAATCATGTCACTATCCTCACATTTGCTGCAGAAACCCAAGAAATACGTCAGTCAGATTGGGGGGGGGGGGGACTTTAAAAAAAATCAC
>NW_019059631.1:793583-819555 GCF_000696155.1 Zootermopsis nevadensis | reverse complement strand
CCCCCCCCCCCCCCCCCGCGCTTGCACCGAGTGCGGCTGGAGGTACAGTTCTGCCAATTTGAAGTGAAACTCGCTGATAAAAGTGGAGTCCTACTTTAGAAGGTGACAGTCGCTCAGCTGGTCAAGAAAGTCCCCGCCATTGATCTCCCTCTTGTGTGCCGAAGGTGCTCGGTCAACATCCTCGCCCCTAATTCATTTTTTTAAAGACCTTTCTTCCTTATCCTCCCATCTGTGGCTGGTTTTCCCCAAAGAGCTGTTTCTCAACCGATATTTGTAACTCCTGCTGTGTGCATGATCGGATTCCGAGACACTGAAGTTTCCCCGTGGTCTTTCGCAGAAGCTCCAAGCGAATGCCGCGTTGAATTCCACTGCTCGTCACTTAACTCACACACGCCCCCCCCCCCCCCGGGGGGGGGGGCGTTCATTGCCCTATCGTAGTGGAGTTTTTAACTTGCCACGAAGTACATTTCTGTCAGAGCAGCGTTGACGGTGGGCTTCAGATCATTAAGCACTGTCTGTCTTGTTAAAATTAGAAGCAAGGCCCCGGATGACAGACATTCCCAGCCTTAACGACACTCTAGGGTTCATGGCACTAGGTTCGCCGCGGAACTGAAGCTACTGCATCCTGTTTATTTATGACCGATTTTAATATTATCCGCTCATCTATGCCTAAATGCCCTGCTTCATACTCCATGTTCGCGCGCTCCTGACCGTGCTAATCGCATACGAAGGAAGGACCTGCTGCAAGTGGGCGAGTCGTGGGTCGCACTTTCGAGTTCCATGTGAATACAACACACCCTTTGAGCCCCAGAACTGAAAAACAGCGCGTTTTGAGAAGCTGAGATACATTATTCAACTTCGGCAATTCTCTCCTCAGATGAGACTTTGGGGTTCTGGGATGTTTCGCCGTGTTCCCTGGCAGATGACTGACCAACGTTTCAGAGGCGATGAGATTGCCTTTATAATGGAGGCAGTAAGCTCCTCTGAAACGTCGGTCAGTTATCTGCCAGGGAACACGGCGCAGTATCCTTACATATCGTTACCAAGCAACGTTTGCCGATTGATATTTGGTTCGTGTGAGGTAGGATGTGAATTTTTAAACTTGATTTGGGCGATATTCGTTCTTCGAAGGGGTAAACAGAACAGATACTTCGCAAAAAAGATTCGTATGACCAGTTGCTGAGTCAGGAGGAGGGCGCTCGGATGAATCAGTCGTGATATTGTGTTCTGTTCCCCAGTGACACACCGGCCCCGTCGCTTCGACCGCGTTCCTCCTACCTCACTATTTTCTCAACAGGTGGCAGCAGAAACCGGAATCAGTTTGTGGACCGCGTAGCACTAACGTAACGTCGGAAGTGCAACTCTGTTCCCGCTTGGCTTGTGGCACTTCCGCAATGAACAGGACACGCAGTAGTGAATATTAAGGGCGACACAGCCTCTGTAGCCAGCACAAAGTTCGTGCTTACGGGGAAGAAATTGCATGATGCACTCATTGGGGTAATCAAAACAAGGAGCATGAGATTGGTGGGCCATGCAGTACGCATGGGAAGGGCGGGGCGGAACCTAATTCAAATGAGAAAGTAAGAATTGATAGGGGAGTTGTGTCAATATGTGAACATCACTACTCGCCACACTGAAATGTCTGTACTTAAAATCGAAAAAAGTTCAGCTTTTGTCCAACTTTTCTTGTCTTCTCTGCCAAAAAGAATTTTCCTAGAAAGCCTCTGCTATACATCAGCCAGGAATAGTCAATTTTCGTAAAGTTCGAAGCTTCAGCAAGAACAAAACTGTTCTTTAGTCTGTGCTTCCACAGTGTGTTCAGGTGAAGCGGCTGAAAAAGTCTAGAAATTTCTGGACGGCGGTTTCACTGCAGCGTCTCATTCTGTTTGGACTGCATGCAGCCAGGCTATCTTTGCCTTGAAATTCCTCTGCTCTTCTCTGACACTGTGCTAAATTTAAACACCCTTCAAGCCTTGGTAGAGGCATGCAGCAAAGTTCAGAGAGACAGCAAAGTAAATAGTGGATTCATAATTCCTACATCAAGAGATCAGGACCCCTCCCAACAAAAAATTTCCCTAAATTTGAGTTGGAAGAATATGAAAGAAGGTTTGTGGCCTACGTGCAAGCTATTGCAGCGCCGAGTTTAAAGTAATGATTAAAACAATGACATCTTGCCTGTACACGTACAAAATATAAATACAGCAAAGACAGAATTTGCTTGATATTTCATATTTTAAATCTAATTACTGTGTACAAAATTTTGAACCTGTAAACCAATTAAATTAATTAGAAAGGATGATTTATGTAACAGTTTCTTCTGTTTGATTTCTCTTAGGTTCACGCTAAACATGAGGAAAAAACTGAAAGCAAGTCCGTGTACCGCGAGTACAACCGAGAATTCATGCTGCCCAAAGGAACAAACCCTGAGAGCATCAAATCGTCTCTCAGCAAGGATGGCGTACTCACGGTAGAAGCGCCTCTGCCAGCTATTGAGGGAGAGAAGCTCATCCCTATCACGCAGCAATAGAGAACAACTCCGATCTCCATCCTGCACCACAGCTGCATCACTGGAGTCACCGTCATGTACTGCTTCTGTCATCTCTGAAAGAAACAAAGGCCTAATTTTTCATTTCTACTTAGTACTGCGCTTGTTGTATTTGGAGTTTTTAATAAATACTCAAACAGTTACTTCTCTGAAATAACTGAATTTAATTAGACCACAAAACATTCAAAAGAATTTGTCTGAAAGAGGTCAGGGGTGAACTCGACTCAAGTTAGCGACTGTCCTGCCTCCTTCCATTTTGTTTGTGGTATGTGCTGGTGGCTCAAACACATCACACCACCTGCAACATGGAACTGGCACACAGTGAAGGGGCCAGAGAATTAATATATAATGCTGAAAATTTTAAGTTATTGTGGAATTCGATAATAAAATTACTATTAGTTTTTTTAAAAAAAAGACGCCTGCTTGAAATGCAATATTCCTGTTATGACTATGTCGATACATGGCCGTACATGTTGTTTAAATGAATCTAGTGCCTGATTGAATACTAGGACACACCACACAGTAGCCAGCAGTGTCAAATCTTCCCTGAAAATTGTGTGCATATAATTCTTGCACTATGCGTATTTTCATGTTGATGCTACTCTAGAGAAATGCAATATTTTGTGCACATTAGCTTTCTACAGGATAAAACTAGTGACGTCATGTTAAAACACCACAGAGGACAAATGCAATCGCTTGGGATTCATATTTTGGAAGAAGGTAACTTCTGAGAGCCCAGATTGTGTTTGGCCAAAATAAATATCACTAAACTATTCCATTTTGTAACTGCTTCAGTGTGCGATAATAAAATGTGCAGCGTGTTTATGTAATATTCATACTGTTTTATTTTTATTTCCATGTATTCAAAATTTAGTTGAGCACATACCAGATAACCCAAAACTACTGTCCAAGACATTTGGTAACATACAGAAGTGAACAATTATATGGAGCCATGCTAATGCTAATGTAATGTGATTGTTTATTCTGTATATTATGTATATTACAATGCATTCACCATATTCTTTATTATTACATTATAATTTAGAATTGTTTGTTAAATATGCAATCTTTTTACAGAAACTATTAGCACTATAAATTCAGTGTTGAATATAAATAAAAAAATAAATTGTCTGGCCATGTTTCATTTATTTTATTTTTTAATTATAATGCAAATTATTTTCCTCTCCTTGGTCAGAGCCCTTTTACCATCTACCTCTAATCCAACTATCAGCAGCTTCAGGAATGTAAATCAATTAATAAATTGCTACATTGGCCGAGTATCTCTCACATGGTCAAGTCTCAATAAACGCTGGAGTGATGTTCATGGAGAAAACAGTGTTTTAGAAATCACTGTTTTGTTTTCCATAAATGATACAGGTTATGTACATAACATAAATAACATTCTGAGAGGCAAATTTAAATGTAGAGCTTCTGCTAATTGAGGTTAAGTAACCACAGACACTGACAAATACACTTTCAATAGCAAATGTATGTGTCAATGCACTCAAAAAGGTAAATGTTTTAAATTTTATCATCTTTAAGGGATATTTACACAGTAGACATAAACAGAATGGTGCCAATTAAAATTTCAAGAATGCAGTAGCAAGTGGCAGAATGAAATTAGCAACTCAATTCCAAGGAACTATATTTTAGCATTCAATCAAAAAAGCTGAAGGCATGTTCAAACAAGTTTAATTTAACAAAGTTAAATTTGCAAATAAAAATGATATGCAGAATTTAATGTATATTAACCAAATACAGCAGTAACAACAGATATTACTCCACTGCTGAGATGTTTCTAAACATCAATTATTTTCCATAAGACAGGGATTATCTGAATAATTTTCATGTTCTTACTGCATTTGAAGATTAACATGAACAGTATTTGTTGACTGTCCCCACTAATGCTTTGCACCATTGAAACTTATAATGAATTGAACCCATATACAATGACGAACAGTTTGTCCAAAAGGTATACCATGCCGACATTATGTCCCATTTTCTAAGCTGCTTATTTATACAGTATAATTCCATTTGACAAGATAGAAACATTAATCCATACAAACCATTCAATAATAAATGTTGGGCAACTGAGATGTCATAACATCCAGTCTTAATTAATTCTGAGATATTTTGAAGTTCTTATGGCTATGGAGAAAGGTGTACTTACATTGTTACTCTTGGAGGACTCTTCAAGAAGTGTCAGAATACTGATAAAACTGATCTTATGTAGAACAGGACTAATGGTACATTAAAACACTATCACACATATGAACTGTAACTATATTAAATGACGAACCTCAGGGCAAATATAAGTGCAAAGCTTTCAGATTCTTACCTAGTTTGTGTGGTTTAAATCAAACTTATGATTTTTGGAAAGAAAATCAGCTTAGAAGACTGCTAGCACTTCAGCTGAATCACTTATGCTCTTAACTGGTTAATTTGAATGAGTCTGTACATCAAGCCACCAGATGCCACTTTACAATACTTTTTTAAAATTAGTTTCTTTAGTACCAATACGACCACATATATTTTTCCTAACTTTGACTATATAGTGATAACTCTAGCATCTGTGTGGCTAAAAAAATTTGCACATAAAATTTTCCATGTTTTTGGATGGGAAAATGGTGACAGGAATTGAGGTTAAGTTAATACTTTTAAATAACGTATAATCAAGAACAAATAACAAAGCAGTAAATGTTAGGTACACAATGTTATGAAGAGTTAAGTATAACCCCATTACTTATGTTGCAGATTTGGTACAGAAAGAAATTTATTCTGATGGATGACATATTTCATTTAACAATGAACAAATGTTAAATGTGCCAGTCAGTTATATTTTAACATGTTTTTGCTTATAATTTGCTATAATGTTGTAGAATATCATGAAAGAAACACTTTACCAGTGTCATATGTGACAGAGTGAAAGAGGATTTAACCTTTCTGATTTAACACATTATAACTGATAAATTTTTTGAACTGTTAAGAACACAGAAAGAGATAACGCAGAGGCCAGGCTGGAGAATGTTCAGCTGTTTCTCTGTACATTTTACTCCCTGAGGCCAAGTGTCTCAGATTCACTCTAAATTTAGCAAGGTCCCAGTCTGATCACCAGACAGTTGAACAAATACTTGGCACACACATCATAGAGTGATACTGTGGAGGCACTAGTAGGATAGACGAGAATATGAGCATCAGATTGAAATCAACGTTTTGATACTTTTCTGTTGCATAGCATTTATATTCTACATCAATACTATTTCTGACATTATTATGAAGATTAGTCAAAACACATTAAACCATACGACTATTCACATTTACTGACACCAAGTCTCAAAATTATGCAAAATATGTAGGTTTGAATTTTGTAAATATCAAGAAAAAGAAGTCAATTTTTGGGGGTTAAACCCTCTTACTTACTATATGAATTATGTAACTGTACTCCATATCTTTAAAAAATATTTTAATTATCTAAACTGCACTGAATACAGTGCCAATGGGAAGATGCTTGTGAATGACAGACTTGAAGCATGGTCAGCTTCAAGGTTTCATTTCTTCTCTTGATTTGAAGGACTGAGAAAGCTACAAGAAAACCTAAAGATAGGCAGATTCTAGACTGTGAACCGAGCCCAGGACCTTCCAACTACAAAGCACGAATGGTTACACTCAACCACAACAATGCGTGAGAAAATATTCTGCACCATGATGACGACGACTTGTTTTGAGAAGAATCTATGTAAGAATAAGACATGTTAGCTATGACGATTCAATCAGTGTTTTCTAACCTCATTTCTTGGACATGTGGATAAAAATATCTGGAATAATTTCTAATGGTCTACCAAACTAAATGATTTCTAAAGAAACTGATTCCTGACATTCAGAAAATTTATATATATATACACATACATACATATATATAAGGAAAATAGCACCTACCAAAATAGAAATGGTTTTTGACTTCATCTTGGCAGGGCATACCATAACCTCATTTGGAATATTCCATTCAGGAATTTTAAACTGGGATGCAGTAAACTTGCATCATGTTATGCATCACACAAAACACAACACCAAGTAACATCAGCTGAATTACATTTTTAGAAGTAGACAGTAGGTTACACCCTTTGAGAACATAAAAGGAATGAAAACAATTATGCATTTACATGGTTCACAACACATTTTATACATCACTAAAAATAATAGAAAAGAATACACCTAAAGACTTACTTCAGACAGAATGCCAAGAAATATTTAAAAATATTAATCAAGAATACAAGGGCATCCAATGGAGATGGAAGGATTTTGTTGATGTTGGTCTTCTGGGTAATAACACTGTACTTTTAGGTGGGAAGGAATTTGCAATAAAACAGCCCAACAGGACCCAATACTTGCTGGAAAAAGATGCTGAGAGCACAACCCAATTTTCACTGCACCTGCAATAAAAAATCATTAAACCTGAAAAAAACACTAATCTTTAAAAACATTAATAGATGAACATAATTTATTTTCTTAACATTTTATTTGTTTGAAAATATTATCCCATTATTTATTTTGAGTTACAATGGATTACATTTAACATGGTTAAAATCAGTGTTGTGGTCTTCTCAGCTACTGCCATTTTGAAGGAACTAATGACCTCCATTCTTAACCCTGAAGACTGATGTGATGTTCCTTTAAAATGATGATATCCACCTAGAATCACACAGCTTGTAGCTTTATTAAAAGCTGACACAAGATTTGTGTGCAAGGTGATTTAAATAGATGAACAACTCCACAAACCAGTACACAGCTGGCTACTGTGGAGGTACCGGTAGGTGGTATGCTAGAAGCAAGGAACCGATAACTTCTTCATTGACATGATACAACCAGATTTGTAACAGGCACTAAAGTTCTTATGAATTCCATAATGCGTAATATATTATACTTCTCACGTTCTTCTAGAATCAAGTAGTGTGGGAAACACTACTTGAAAATCAATTTCACCAAGAAAATTAAGTTATATTGAAAAGAGGTACAAAATAACATCAACTGTGACTTCTGAGTGTGCATTTATATGATTTTTGTTACTCTGAAAACATGAAAGTGTAAATACAGACAGTTTACTATATTGATCCTTCTTCCAACTGTGCTATGGCCAACAGCTGAGACCTTTATACCTCACTCCCTTGCCTGCAAGACCATTATTAAGTATGTGTCTCTACATACACTGTGTAATGTGTTTGGCAAACTGGAAAGTATAAAAATCACTACAATAGTTTATGTGCATAAATAAAAATAATAGCAGAAGCTTGTACACTGTACCACAAATATATGAAATAATTACATACTACTATATTTTTCCATTCATAGTCTGTACGATTTCTTGATCTGCTGTGTGCCAAGGGCACCAGGCGGATGACAGCGTTACTCACCACATCATGCTATTCATACTGTCCGATCCCTCGCCTACTTCAGGATGTTCCTCAACAGCACTGAATCTGCTCTGCAAAGATGCAGACTTGGCTGTGCCAGGATGTGTGGATATGTTCTTCTCATAGATACACTTCCGTTTATTTAACACGTCAGCATCCAGTGCCAAAGGATTCAGATTGCATCTGAGTGTATACGTACCACTTCGACTGAACGGGCTTCGACAAACAGTTCCTGCAAGAGTCTGAGTCATTGCTCTTCCTGGTTCTGTCCTGAAGCTTGAACTGCAAGTATCTGTCCTTAGTGGAATGGCATTTGCAAATCTCCCTTTACCTGCACTATTTCTTTCACTTGAATTTATGCAAGCACCTACATCACGGTACATCCCAGAACTATAGTCTGACGTGTTTCTGTTATGCACTCTCTGCTGGTCCCTTACACCCTCCGTTCTAACCTGCCACTCCGATCCACACTCTGGCAAAAGCCACCTTCATGTTGACTTCAATCCAGGGTCACGTGACTCTGAAGTGTAACGCCGGTATTTCGGAAGTTTCGAGCATAAGAAGATTGCACTCAGTAGCACAGACAATTCTACCAGCACAAGACCAGATCCAATGGCAAGAAACAGGGTCGTGTGGTATCTAAACCACATCTCCAACTGCGCAAAACATCCCTATAGTTAAAAAGAAAACCAAATTACCAAGTTCAAATTATTTAAAATACTGGATGTAAAGAACTGAACTAGGAGGAGACAAATAGGCAGATGAAAAACAAAATGAATAGCTCAGTTCAGATAAGAAAGCACTTAACCTCAAACTGATGACATTCGCTATGTATCAGCAACAATAATACTGCACTGCATATTCTCATTCCTTTTTTGTGGGATACCAGAACACTTCTGTCGGAGTGAATCTAAAATCATCTCTCATACACATAATGGAGTATGTGAAATCATACACAAACCACATGACTAGCCTACTTCGCTCAGTATACAAATTAATGTGGTCGCACACTATATTTCCGCCTCAAAGTATACACAAAATGCAAAAGTATGTGTTTTGAGAACAATGTAAGAAAACTAGCACTTTCTTTTGTCTAGGTTAATCTGATAAATGGATTTCTCAGACAACTCTACAATACCAATCAGATCAATATAAAATTAGGTAAGCTGTCTGCTTAAGCCTTTGATAATGGACCATTAATCATTAGTTACATATTCTGCTGAGATCATTAATGCAAGTGCTGATATTACTGTATGGGAATAAAACTGTGGTTCCTAAATTTAAAAATTACTGCATGTTACATGTGGAACTTTAGATGCTTTGTAGAACGCTGAACTCACCTCCGTATGGCGTGCCATCCGATACAGGCCCTGATCAAGAGACTGGCATGCTGACATATTCAGGGGATGCGGATCTAGAAATGCTTTAGAGTCACTGGGCGGATTAATGAGTAGGCAGCATGATCGTGGTAAAAATAAGTCAGGCTGCCCAAGCTCCCTCAGTCGCCACCATGACACATCATAGTCTATTGCTCCGATGATCCCGCAACACTGAAACTACAGACAGTAATGGGACTGTTGTGAGCAAAGCTACTGGACCATCTACAGAGGATCAACCGTCGTTCTATTAAGTAATAACTATGAACAGAGAAACATGAAACTGTGAGAGGGTAGAACATAAACAAATGCCTGAAAATGAAGTGCACAGGAAAATAATGGGACCTAGAAATGATGGAGCAAGCAACCAACCAATTTGAGAAATTACATAACTAGGAACACAACGATTTATACAGGTCAACCGGTGTTGGTAGGATAGTGAAATATAAGAGGCTATGATGGGCTTAGTAAAGGGACGAAAAGAATATACATAGAATTATGGTTTGAGATGTGACACCAAGAAACAAAATGTGCATCAATACCATGAAAGAATTACCCAAAAACTAATGATAAAGACCACTAGTTTCAGAGGGAAGAATCAACCGCAATTCATTTCAAAGTGGTTCTTACAATTGTCTGTGCAAGATCAACGGCAGCAGTGAACTGCTCCTTCCCTGGAACACCGTACGTTCTCTGAAGCGACTGCGTCAGCTGTTTCACGCTAACAGTGGCTCCCAGATACTCAGGGCAGACAACCGCCAGCACTCCCAAAGAGCTCTCAGCAAGCAGCAGCACGACCAAGAAAAACAGAAACTGCAACAGATAACGGGACTCACAGTGCCTGGGACCTTACTGCATATTCAAAATTTCCCATCTTAACACATATTCAGCCAACCACGTGCCTTTGAGGAGTGCTGTTCGACAATCATCGTGTGGGTTATCACACGCATTAGTAATTATAATACAACTGGACTATGAATCTCAGGCCATAACACATTGCTTGTTCTTTTATGTAATATTTCATGCCCTCTGGGACATGCAGCATAATGAAAGTCATGCTGTGTCAACTGATGTGATACTACTTCTGAAAAAACAGAAGTTCGTATGTTAATAATGAATATGGTATTTTATCAACACAAATGCATGTGTGTGTATAAATAAATAAATTAAGAAGTACTTCTAAATAAAACTCAGCATGTAAAGGGTTACAATTACTCACATAAAAGCATAGCACCAAAGCAGTTCAGTGTCACTTCTAAAAGCTACAAATTTAATCTTACCAAAGCAAGAAGACAGTGGCTATGAAGACAAGTGGCCCAGAAACCAAGAACACCAGTAGCACAGATCAGCAGACCCGTGCCCATCAGTCCAAGAGCTGTGTAGTAGAACAGTGGGTGAGCTGGCACGTGGTGAGAGCCCAGCAGACGGGACAGCAGGACACGGGGGACGTCAGTCAGCAGAACCGCTCCCAGCACTACTAGAGCGAGACCAGACAGCTGCAAATGCACAAGGAATTCAATTTTATAGCAACTTAAGGCATAAATCTATACAAAGAAACACATCACACAAAGTTTTGTGTGTGATCCTTCCACAAAAAGCACAAAATAAATATGTAATGGAGCAGTGATGTCTGTCCGTCTGCTTGCTCAGTCATCAATGAAATTTGGACTGAAGGTCTACATTAAGGTTTGAACAAGAATTTAATCTCTGTCCACGCAAGTAAAACATGAAACAAAGCACATAAAATACAGAACTCATTAAAGAATACAATCATTTAAAATATTTTTTATACTAGAGCAATGCGCTCCTTTCGGAGCGCATTATCTAATCTGATATTTTACTTCTTTACTTCGCTGCTCTTAGTCAGTCAACTTTCTACGTCCAACCCCCACCCTTGCAAATGTTCGTCTGCTTCTTTCTCCCTTCTGTTCTTGTTAAATAAGTTTTTCTACGTTTATCAATGTAAATCTTACTTAGCTTTCCTTCTTTTGTTAATATTTTCCCTTTGCTTTTTTTTAATTGTTAAGATTCCTTCCGGGGCTATAGAGCTCTGTCTCAGAGAGCAGTTTAAAATGAGATCAATCGGCAGTAACACTACTTACCAGAAAAACAAGGTTACAGCAAACAAGAACTGCTTTTCCTACATTTAATTCTGTTGTCTTCATAATGAACACGTCCTACTACATTGTTTTATCACACTGCTGTCTTCCTTGTATCACTCCGGAGTAAAGCTGATGATCCAAGCTCACAGACTTTGCTGGAATTGCATCACTGATAATACAGGTGCACTGGAGGGGGAGAAATAAATATGCCTGGGGACAGCGTGATGGTCAGCCTACGGAGAGGAAGGACATAAAGAGGGGGAGACAAACAGGAAGGAAACTCCCATGTGGTGGAGTGGAATTAGATCAAAAGCAGCAGGAGATGCAGTTCAGTGCACAGGTGGACTGCCTTCCACCTACTCACTGCATCACAATTACTGTTAGTGACCCACCCAGCTGACTCTGACGACCATGATGTTACAGAAACTGGCTGAACCACAGCATGAAGTAAATCTCAAAATGCGTACAGAATCGAACATAAAATTATAGCCATAATTAGCACTGTACGATATCAAATTCTGGCTCATGAAATGCACTGAACTGTACTCTGCACCCTCCACAGAAACCACTTCACAAGATGAAACAGAACCTCAAAAAATCTGAACACGCATCATTAACGGCATGTTGCATTAACTCGAGGCCTGAGCTGTACTTGGATGGGGTTGAGACATAAAATGAGTAATGCAATGTTATGACAGAATGCCAAAACCAAGTCACTACAGGAACTAAAAAACTTTACCAAATGCACAGACATGCAATTCCAGATTTAATTACTAATTTTATATTTTACGGCCGTCACGTTAAAAAACTAAGTGACCTATTTTACACACCTATCTCAAATGCATTGTGCATCTTCCCAACATGTTTCTTACTTGCACTTCCAATGTCTCCACCATTCTCAGAATAATGTGAATATTGATTAAAATGCACTTTGAATTTATGTATTCCAAGTTCCACGAACATTATTTTACAGAGTGGACTCAAAAGTCAAGAATACTCCTTGTCTGCACTCCACAAATACCAGATGCAAGAGAAGGCAGATCATCCTGTTCTCGCTGTGTTGTCTCCTGAAGTTCTGGCGGTAAATGAAGTTTCTGCAATGAAACCCAAGCCAACTTACAAGCGAACATTCATTTTACAGACTTGAACAATATACTACAGAAACTAAAACAAGAGGTACAGGAATACAAGGAAAGTAATGTATAAGAATTAGGAAGGTTATAAATGACCAGATTTGTTGTTTTATCCTGCCTGCTCCACACGCAAGTTATACGCCAAAATCACTAATCAACAAGAAACATTACCACTAGCACTGAGACTCATTACTTCAGAAACCAAAAATGTGAGGCCACAAAATCTACAATACAGGGAAAAAGAAAAAAAGAGAACGTACAGTAAATAAAACAAAGAGGCGAGACAAGTGTAAGGCTGCATCAATTAATAAAAAACTGGATATGCATTACTTAGCTGTTTAACATAATCAAGGAATTTAAGTTCCTCACCTCTATGAGAAACCTTTTTCGTCGTAACTTGAAAGCGAGATCAAAACTCTCTGGAACGTGGGACATCAACGTGTTGATGGCAGGGAGCTGATTTATGTGGAAGAGACCATGATAATCCTTATAAACTGGGTTGGTCTCCTTCTCTGAACCTGCAAATGACTCCAGTCTCACTGAAGCATCACATAAATGTTCCAATCTCTTTATGATTGATGTTTCCTGTCAACATAAAGCAACCATGGGACAAGTATTAGTGTCAGCAGCGACTCCATTAACAGGCGGTAATGTGAAAATTAATACTGCGCCGTACCTGAAACAGGTGTGACGGCAACGTAAGCACGCAAACGGCATAAGCGGATCGGATGAGAGAACGAAGGCAATAAAAGAATAATGCGAGGTCTGACTTCTGTTGATATGATGAGACATGTGTTTCTTCTGTCCACAGGGGAGATCCTACGGAATGCACAGCTGTGCGAAGAATATTCCGCTTCTCAGGACTTGCTGCAACTCCAAACTGCCCCTCTTCAATTTTATTGTGTATTGTGCAGAGCAGATCATAATAGGCAGGATTTGTAAACCTACCTGCATTAAAACAATAAGTTTCAATTGCATGAACATAAAGCAGGCTCAAATCCAACCCTTTTATATTTTTACCTATGATTTTTCAAATGCCACTTTCAATAGATCAAATTGAATAGCATCATGTAACAGAATGATCTGACTGCGACATTCATTTGTCTACTGTTTATGAAAAGTGTCACTGCATTTATCTTATCCATCTCTAAGCAACCACATGAAATGAGAGCATAAGAAAAGTATATCATTTTGACAACACCACTGAACTTCCTTAAAATCGGATACTTGTCGCATTCTCTGCGATAGGTACTTGTGAATGTACAGAAATTATTAATTATGGTCTTCTGGCGTGACAAGCTGTCTAGTCAAATAGGTGGTTACTAACCACCTATAATAATACATTGCGTCAGAACCCAAAAGTTCACAGTCCACATTTTCGCTCAAGAACCTCAAATCTCACAGAGAAATTAAATTAACCTTCTGTAATGAATTTAATTACTTCTAAAATGAAGTACGCCACTGTTCATTCACTTATCAGATTTAGTAAATTTAAAATAACATGTTCCTCCATGATTACTTTATATGCAGCAGAAGAAAACCCCGATCTCCAATCTCCAATCTCTTTCAGAAAGGAACTGACCACAATAATAGCCACAAAAATTCATCTTACTTTCACTCTGTCCATATCCTGTGCATCCAGTCCAGTAGCAAACATCTGCTGCCTTCAAAATTTCAGCATCTAGAGACTTTGTTAAATCATAATTGTGCCCAAAACTGGTGCTGGTTGGGGATGACTGGACCACTCGCATGTTCTGATATCGCCAAGCGATAGTCATCTTGTCATCAGAGTCACTGGTACGAACAGAATCATCAAGCTGCACTGGTGCTGGCAGTTCACGAACCTAGCACCATTAACATGAATTCTTTTCATTATTCTATAACGCAAGATGAAACGTAAGCTGTCGCTATTCTTGTAAATCGCATGGAATTCTGTTATTGGTCAATGAGATGACAAGAGTTGGGACAACAAAAATGACACTGGATAATCAAACAAAATATCAGAATTCATGATGATCATTTCAACAAGAATGTGGAATATAAAACAAATGTAATAAACATGGTAGGTGAATGCCAATAAATAAGATAGGAACACATGAGCTACACAATAAAATTGTTTGCAATAATAGTAACTGTCATATTATGTAAAAGAATACAAAACATTTCTTTGTATGCAGATATATGGCAAATGCAGAAATACAGAATTCAAATAACATAACTTACCAGGTTTTCACAGTCCGAATCTTGACTTGCAACAATGAGAGAATGACCAGACACTATTCCCTCTGCTAGGAAGTATTTTAGAAGTAGTTTTGCATAGGTTCCATACTTGTCTTCCTCTGAAAATATGATGGAGGAAAATACATATACAATTGCATGTATGTCTTAGTGTAAATGAGATATAACATTAAATTCATTAACAACATATAAGCTTCATACTACTTTAGGACAATAGGACAACATGGCCACATATTGCATAAGAAAGCAAAAACTGGTTATCTGCCCTATTTATCATTTTGGTACCTACCAATCAACACTACTGTTCCAACAGGAATACCTCCACCTGTGAAACAAATAAAAGTCTGGTAAGTATCAGTGGTAAATACAGATATTCCTGAGAATTAACATTTTTTTGTTTTCCTTGATTAATGATGAAGTTGCTGCTACTATAATTAGAAACATACACGAAATTAAATCTAAAATACGCAACTGTCACAGATAAAAATATCACGTTACCTTCTAATAACACAAAACAGTGGCTGACATCAATTAACAAAATTTAATACTTAGGTTAGGTTAACACAGAACGTAGCAAAAATCGCAGAAAAGATAAATTAAAATTTACTTTCATATAGCAGACACATAATTATACAGTGCGATATGATGTAATAAAATCGTTACCTATCGCATGATCAAAGGAAGGAACACCTGAAGAAACCAAGAGCTGGGCATTCTGAATAGACTGTTTTGAACCGGGGATATACGGAACTCTGCTTTTGGACTTCTTCTGAAAACTCGTTTGCTGTACGGCCATATTCATCCTGAATTAAATATTTAGCAGCAATTTCCAGGTCTCTTCAATACTGAAATCATGCACCTAACATAACCAAACATCACCAACAATCTCACCGCTTTCGTTACCTCTTGAGTGAATGTTTCAACTCTGCCTGTCCGAACGCGCTAGAAATCGACGAAGTAGTTAAATATAATCTTCTAGAGCGCAGCACGCGCCAAACAATTCAGTGTCAAAGTATTGCCACGGAAACACATGATACAATGATGCATACCGAGGCCCTACGAAATCCCGCTATGTCCCTGGACCACCAGCCTCCCAATCGTTCACGTTTCCCAAGGGCTGACCTGTAACATAAAGTCCAAGTTCCAAGCGATTTCCCCAATACAATTCCTCCATCCAAGCAACATCGTGTCCCATCGCACAGTCCCTGACTTCACTACGTAGCCCACTGCTCGTATATATTCAAAGGCGTGTTATTTATGAGCCTCAACTTACTTTCTATTAATGGAGCAGAATAACAGCCAGCGAGCATGAAGATGACGTTTCAGAGGTGCTTGCTACCTCCATTATCAGGGCGACGATGGAGGCAGCAAGGAAACGTCGGGTAATCTTCTACCAGACTACACCGTGCAACAACCCAGAACACAGCCGTCTTCAGATTCACCGCCCTGAAAACCTTAAATCCTACGTAGCCAGTGGAATGCTTTCAAACTTCATGTACAAAGTTAATAATTGATTATTACGGTATCAATTAAAAATATCCGAGATTACCGCAGTATTGCAAGATTCCGCTGGCTTGACATTAATGAAAGCTAGTGTTATTTGAGAATTTGATATTAGACTCCTACAACGAATTTTCTTGTTGTTATTATTTTTAAAACACCAAACAAGCGTTTAAGAGATCAGCTTCAAGGGACGGTGAATTCTGTTACAAATTACATGGTGTCGCGGTTCACATTTGTCATGCAACAGACACAAATGCCCGGTTAGGGTCATTCTTTGTAACAAGAAACTGCAGATATGAGGGGGTAATGTCCTCCCCCGCTCTGTTAAGTATTGATGTGTTGTTGCATTTCAGTCCTCATTTTCAGCTAGCAATTTGAGCTTACGTCATATACTAAGCCGTAATTCTGACACCTCCATGATTAAGTAATGAACACTTCCAGACGCCACTACATCACACAGCAAAATGTAATGGAGAAACACTCTCGGGCATTATTAATTTTCTGGTCAAAGGATAAATGAGTGTTCTGCTTTGCGACACCCACAATTACATCTAATATACCTGAAAATGTTTAAACTTGTGGACAGCAATTATGAAAAATATGCTACTCGACGTCACCCTGCCTTTAAGCGCCACGACATGAAGACATCGGTTGGGGTGGGCCCAACAGAATTTGTTTGGCCCACGTTTGGTCGAACTACGGGATCCTACAGGGCACATTTCGTCCTGCTCGTTGAGTTAATGTTACAGAAGCTGGCCAGGTGGAATTTCGTTTCAGCTTCGAAGATATTTTTTTACAGAATTCCATCACACATTTTCATGCTCTTAATGACACATCTCGCTCTAAGAGTGGATTTATTTAGTGCTTCAGAAGATCAGTGAAAGAAACTAGAAAAGCCGACGATATTTTACTCGACAAATCTGAGGAAGAGCATTGGCCGAGGGAAAATATCGAAATTATTCTTAAGTAGGCGTCCTAATGACAGCGTTTGTTAAAGAAATTTTAAACATTTCTGTTTCACACCAATTAATTAGCTTTTGTAATTATTTTTCATAAACCGGACGGCTGTAATGAAACGTGTTAAAGTACTCTGACGTCATCTTTTTAAATACCAACATGACGGCCTTTGAAGTAGGAACGCCAATAGTGCCATTAATGTAAGAGCTTTTCAAAAATATTAATTTTTGTGACAGTTGTTTTTCCAACAAAACACGACTGACCAATTCCATGACGAAACACTACTAACGGCTGGGGGAGGGGGCATATTATCAAAAGAATCTACATGGCGACGGTGCGAAACTTTGAAGTTATACCTGAAAAATGAACCAATGCTAGGCAAAATATGGAGGAAAATATGCCTCATTACTTTTGCGAAGAACCTCCATGTTGCTGTTCGGAGCACGAGTGGACTAAAGCACGCAGGTGGACCGTCTGGAAAACCACGTTCAAATTAATTTCAGTTTCTGACAGTTTTAACAAAGACTTGGACGCAGCAGTGAGCTAACCCGAGCCCACTGCTGCGTCCAACTCTTCAGTTATGTAAAATGATGTACCCTGAAGTTCGGTCAAAGATATTTCATCAGCGTAATTACAAACATGAAATAGGTCTTAACGTATTATACATTTAAAGGAGAAACAGCCACTACACGCTCAAAAATACGTCTGAAAAACAGTGCCAGCGATTCAGATAAAGGAGTAATTTCTGTAGGTACCTACTTCTTATAGCCGAAGAGTGCCTTGGCTTCACTTCGGCTAGCTGCAAATTTTTATACGGGGTCTTAAAATTACAAATTTACAAATGGCTACCGTTTTTGTTTCCCATGTCCTCACATGTTCGTCTCCTGTCTAGACCCGACCCGTCAGGCAACTTCAGACGCGGACAGAGTTTGAAGGAAGGAAGGAAGTCAGTCCGACAGCCCACGGAGAGCGACGTGTTTTGTCGAGGCACGATGACGTGTGCCTCGAATCCGAAGTACACGGGGTCGGATGGCGCAAAAACCTGCAGGCTAATTTCCCGCATGTGGCGCAATGCTCTGTGACAAAACGGGCCTCACTACATCGCTGGTTGGCTGTTTCACCCAGGCACAAAAACCACGTGTGTGCGTTAAATACAGATTCACCAACACTTAGCAACACCGCACTGCCGTTTTTATTTTCCAGTTTGTGAACAGCGTCAAAACATTTTATTTTTGCCTTATTCCGACACTAACTGAGAGAAAAGAAACAATGTTTTGTTAGGAATGTGAAGATTGAACGAACAAAGAAGGGGGAAAGCAAGAACGAATCAAGGAAACGGAGCATGAGAGCAGATGACGACATAAAATCTATCGCTACTACGAGACCCTCATCAGAGACCTCTTACGAGACCCAGGAAACTGCAAATAACAAACGAGTTACCTCCAGTTAACAGTTTTAAATTCCACTTTGGACTCCCCTGAAACAGCCAAATTGCTGCTCTGTTACGACAATCTTACGCACACAAGCGTCTATAGCAGTTGATGAAGAAAGCCGCAATAAGCAAGATTTTCCGATGCATTTTACTCTCAAGAGGCAGTTCTTACTCTGTTTCGCCCGGCGAGAACGATGAATTGAAATGATCGCGATAATACACAGAGTAAGATGGTTGATTATTTCAGCACATTTTATTTCCAGTAAAAAACGAGAGTTCGCCAGTTCTTTAAATGAACGCACAAAAAAATAAGGACTACAATCGCGGAGAGACGTAACTGCGAATTACGGCATCATCTGGTTATGACGCAGCCGCGGTTAATGGAAAAATAAGAAAGACAGACACGCCGATAAATCACGATAATCCGAACTGCACACAATACGGCAACGACAGTCATTCAGAGTAGTCTTTGGCGACAATGCGGTAAATACCATTGTTGTCACTTGGAAGAACAACTCTAAAGCCTTGAAAAATGTCTTCGGCGCGTGACGCGAATTCCAAGGACTGGACGGCCAGGCCTCTCTCTCTATGCAGTCCACGGTCCTACGCGTCGCTTGGTGTACCGAAAGACACAGCGAAGACCAGGGGTCTTCCTCAGTTCATACCAATCAACGACCTCGCCTATGGCCTATTCCTACACCTCGTGTCTTTAGGTCGGAACAGACATCGAACTTAAGATGTCGATGTTGGTCATCTGGGTAGTAACGCCGTGTGGTCTCGTAGTACATACCTGCGTTTTTGGAGGAACACCCTGTCTTTTCAGTCCCAATGGATTAATAACACGGTTGTTAGCCCCACGCAAGACTCTTATCTGCAAGGAATAATTCTGATTCACATTTCATACATTCGCCACTGACGTACCATTTTCTTCTCGACATCAGGATGAGGCATTTTTGACACCTAGACCAAGGTCCAAGAACCCAAATTGCCAGGTCAGCTGATACAAGCACTTAACTTAATAAATCATGCAGTTGAGAAAGCGTCGTTAAACAGCACAAAGCGTCCAAAGAAATTTACAAACACGGCGCACAAAATCCGCTGTTTATGTCTTCCCGTGTACGAAGATTAGCACAGATAAAAGAATAACGCGCCGCGGACATCTTTAGCCTACGAGAATCCCTGGCTTATCCGAAGTTAAACACGATCCCATAAGACCGTCAGTCGATTTGCGTCTGTCTGTCTTGTTTTGTGCATCTGTAGTCCTGAGACACGCGAGCAGAGTAATACAGCACAAGGAACGTGTTTAGAAAAGCTACTTTGTGGGTCACTGCATGGCGGAACAGACGGCAACTTTTAAATCAGCAGCACCGGCGAATTCCAACCCGGGTTTCGAATCTTGACCACGAATGTAAAGGGAAAAAAAAGTATAAACATTTAAAACAAAAATGACAATTAGGAAAAGCATAAGAAATAGGTCACATGACGAATCATGCATTCAGACACGGCAATTCAAAGCGTATAAGATTAACCGACCTTCCATCACACACACATCTCGCCTGCATAGGCAGTCCCGCTCAACACCCGTGCCAAAGAAGTTGCCGCACACGCAGGTTACAGACGGTCTTGGAATTGCTGTATGGCCTCGCGACGCTGGTTCTATACAATCCTAACGAGACTCCTAGGACGAAGGCATGCAGCGGAAGTGGTCGTGACCCATCTCAAGCAACCTGCTGTCTCTGTAAGTAGTAAAGGAGACGGACATGGAAAAATATCTCAATCCCTTTATTAAGGCTTCTATTGGCTTACGGTTTATTTTAGGCAGCTTTCAACAGAGAAGTGAGAATTGGAAAGGACATGGAAAGACGCCAAGAGCTAACGCGCCTTTTAAGGAACCCGAAGGTTCATAATTGCCTAGGAATGGACTTACTCTGAGGCAGATGAATCCAACCCACACCCTTTCATCTGTTTATCGTTAATATTTTAGTGTTAGAGTTATCAGTTGGCTTTAACGGCAGCGCCTAACGCTGTCTATGAAGGACAATACGCGTGCTGCTGTTATTCAGCGTACGAGGCCTGACACGGGTCTTCTCGTGTTACCCTCACAACACACGGATTATATTGCATCAGCTCAGGCACTTTTACAACAACCCCATTATTTTTGTTGCCCCAACCCCATTGAAAAAGAACCAAGACAAATTGCACCATCGCATCGCCCTCTCAGCAAGATACCGGGATGATACAAAGTTCGAAACTTGCAAAAATTCGCCTATAAGCGTTGCCATGCCCGTCCGCATATAACGACTAGAGAACCGTTCGACGGAATTTGTAACGTTTTACACTGAGGACTTCCACTAAAATCTGTCGGCACATCCCATTTCCAATAATACTCGTAATACAGGGATAAGAAAACTTCTTAATAGCGTGTTTGAGGAAACATTTTTTTTAAAAAAAAGTTAGGTCCTGTTAAAAATCGAAAACTGTACGCAAAATTAAAACGAAACCGCCTAAAAATTAAAAATACAATTTATGTTTGTTCTCTGTCAAAATTCTGCATCTTTTCTTCTGCAGTGTGGCGAAATTCGGAATCTTCGGCGCTTGTGAAAGGATGAAATTACAACATATTTGAGAGAAATCGGAGTGGGGTGTGTGTGGATTGGATTCATTTGGCTCACGACACGGTCCACTTCGAGGTCCGTGAAGGACGGTTAATTTCTTGACCGGCTGTAAGACTATCAGTTTCTCGGAGAGGGCTATGTGATGCATGGCAGCTATAACACGACGCCGACAGATTGATAGCCGCCATCTGAAGATGCTGTTTGCATTACGTACAACAAATCCGATGGGCGTCGCGTTACGTGGGCGCAGGCACACTGCTTGTGGCGGTGTGGCCTCACCTCTCGCCCTCGGTCCCCGGCGCGCGCTGTAGCTACGAGTACTATAAAGTTGTGAGAGGCGAGCGTCCAGGGTACTCCGTCACGAGCAGCCCCGCGGAATTCAAGTGGAAAAGCGCCCCAGCCTGTCAGCTGTCTTATCTGAGAACAACGCGCCTAAACCCCAGTCCGCGGTCGACACTTCCCGCTTGCTGGAACTGGGCTTCGAATATTTCGCTTCAAAGTGGGGCAGGAACCGACAAACTTCGCGGAGTTTCTTAAGAATACCACCAACTAAAAGTAAGTGACGTAAGAAATTCGTCTAGAAGTAATTTACAATAAGAGTAGCATTTATTAAGCCCTCCTCGGCCCGCGCCAGGCGAACAATTACTTCAGTGCTAGGCCTATATATATATATATATATATAATCAATGTTCTCCCTTCTTCCATTTGAATATTCTTTTGTATAAGGGTCTTATCAGTACCACAGTTTATCACTTTCTTATAGGCTAAATTATCATTTAGAATTGAATATAAAAAATACAGCCTACAACCACGACATGAAATCGAGACCGGCTAATCAGGAAAATATTTGGGCCTATGCAGAGTGAAGTGAGGAATGTGGGATGTTGCCCGACCACCGCCGTTTCGTGTTAGACGACCGCGACACGAAAAATTGCCATTTCGAGTGGTTTTGTGAAATAATTTCACAGTAAAGACATACATCGAAATTAGATTGGTGAGACATGTAGCACGCGCAGGCCTTTAAAATGCATACATTTCAGTCGGAAGACATTGTGGCAAGAGACTACTTTGGAGACCTACGCGAAGGCTATTCATACTATCAAAACAGGGCGTCGATTGGATTCATCCGGCTCAGGATAGAAACCAGTAGTGGGATGTTGTCAACACAGCAATTAATCTTCGGGTTCAGTATATGGCGGAAATGTTCTAGACCAGGTGAGCGACTATCAGATTCTCAAGGACTCTGTTCTGTGTACTACTCGGTTTGTTAGTTACGAGTGCTTTGTCGTGAAAAAGTTGTCGGCAAGAACGAAGCCTGTTGACACCACCGAAATATCAAAACCTTAGCCCAAAAAGAACTTTCCGGAAACGTCGTCAGTGACAGATCGCGGTCGCTGTGCGTCCGACCGGCCGCGAACTACAAACAGAGAATGAACTGTCGAACACTTCGCAGCCCCACCCCAACGCGTAAATATTTAAAGATTCGATGTTTCCGAATCAAGAGGAGCCAAAGGGCATAATCAGGGGTAGAATAAAAGACATTTTTCGTGTAAGTAATTACTGGCTGGACAAAAAGTATCTTGGTTCAGGAGGTTACAGGATGCAGGTGGGTCGCAGACAGCCAATCTTCCACCGCCTTGGCCCCTCAATAATCTCCCGCGCGCATGCTGAGTTATAATTTTTCGCTATTCATATTAATCGCTCCCCGCGGCTCACAGCCACTGAACAGCGTCACCACATCATTTCGTCACCGTCTGGAGGAGCTCCGTTTCACACGCAAGTAATTAGCAAGTTTGTAATTAGTACAGCTGCGACTGTCACTACTTGTTGCTGTATCCAGACAAACATCCTGACTGTCTAACGCTGTGCGGGAAGCAACAAGTGCTTCCTGTTTTCTTCTTTTGCGAGTTTAAAATTCAATTGAATGGCAATAGCGAACAACAGGATGTGCGTGTGTTCAAGCCCCTTGGGACGCCGCTACCCTGCAACAATTATCTCTCCGGTTTTCAGAGCGGCGTTACACACGGACCGGCAACTCATTTCCTTACTGGGCTCAAATTACAAAATAAATGAGCCGACGCACTGATATTTCAAGCTCCAATTCGTGTTCTAAAAGACGAAATCCTTACGAAAGCTCCACCCAGGGCCTCGCCTTACGTGGTTTTCTTTCCGTTAATTTCCTTTTTATCCTCAACATTAAATGCTTTGGCAAGAAAACGAATTCAGATGTTAAATGGTTTATCTGTGTTCGATTCGGCCTACACTTTACGTTAATGTAATTATTATGGAGCGAGCGATTGACGGCCGTGTAGCTCACTGAGGACCGCCGAAAACAGATGTCTAGAATCGAAATCCCAGAGCCTCATACCTCAAAACAGAACCACCTGACGCCGGTTCCTTTCTAGTGTATAAAATATGTCGACAGCCCAGCTAGGTTAAAATCGAACCAAGGACTAGTCACTGAAGAACGTTAAGTGCCAGAACGAACACACGAACAGTAATAACGCGTCCGTTTAAATCCCGAAGTTGGTTCTGAACTAAATTCCGCAGAATAGCCAACAAGGATTGAGAGAAATCTTTTGAGACCGACTAGGGGGAGGGGTGCAGGAGGGGGCGGCCACAGCAACCAGACAACTCTGCAGTCGGCAGTGTCTTCATCCGAATACTGTACAGCTCTGACGCTTTCCTCTGTGGTTAAAAGGGCCACAACGTGGAGCTTCGCCATCGGTCATATCGCGGTGCTCAAACACAGGAACGTCACCAATTTCCCATTTCTGTCGTGTAGCGAGGGTTCATTTTGTCAACCAGAGGGAGGTCGAAAATTACGCTCCGTGTTCGGGATCCGGTTATGAGTTGTCCTCCTTCAAAATCCGACAGAATTAAGTACGAAACTTGAAGCGCCATTCGGTTGTTAGAAATTCACGGCGATGCCTCTGTAGTACGGACAGAGGCACCGACGAAGCTCATAAGAGCAATACGGAGCACTGAAATATTGAACACGCAGCAATATTAACGGATGCAGACGGAGCACGCCGTCTACCAAGGAACGGAGTGACGTACACAGACGATTATTCATTTATGGTGTAAGTTTGCAGAACACGAGAAGTGCCTGTCCATGGAAGTCTGCGCACTTTCAACCGACACGGCCAACCTTACCTAAGTTTGAACAAAAATTCGTAAATTGTTTCACTGACGCAAAGAAGCCACTTCGGCCTTCACCCGAGGACAGAATAAGCGACGAGGAGGAACGGCAGCCACGCAGTGAGCACTTCACAATCTGCGGGTCTATTATCAGACCGAAGCATAATGGGACGGACATGTAGCACGTACACGATGACAATAAATCCATACAAAATCTGAAGGGAAGAGACCGCTTGGAACACCGTGCCATTGATAGGGGCAACCGAAGACGGCCCTCCTGCGCGGAGAACTTCTGCCGGGATCTGATCAATACCTGACGATTTAACATGTTTTAAAATTGTCAATAGCAGTATAAAAAATCAGAACTATGCTCAGGTACTAATGGCTCAGCTATAAGTATTTCAGCCTTCCTAAAACTGCTGACACCTTGCTAATTCAAAAAAAATGGCAAAAGCATTTCTCCGACCTATTCAAAATACGACGGGAATCTGCATTTTCATCTTTTATTAAATTGGTAACACTTCTTACATTCCTTTCTGCCTCTCTGAAGGCCCAATGTTTTTGTTCCTACTGTTTCTTTTTTGCCCGTCAATTCAGTCTTTCAGATGTCCCCCCTCCTCTTCCATGTCTTGCCGTAAATGAAAGTATATTATTAAAATGGATCTTAAAAATGAGGGTGTGAAAACGGTAATGCACTTTCAAGTCATACAAAAGGCTGACTAGTGGAGAGACCACAAGTTTCTCGATAACGTAGCTATTAGTTAGGACTTCCTAACGGTCTTCACATTTGCCGGAGTTAAATTTTAGACTTGAATTTCTGAAACGTTCGAGCAAGGGAAAAGTCGGAAAATTTAACGCAAGGCTAACGGAGTAACCACGGGCTATTTTTATTGCATTTCCCACTGAACACTAATTTCATGCGCCGACATAAGTATTGTTCAAAATAAGCAGCTTTACGCGTGAATTTATCCAAGGACAGGCAACGGACCTGACAAATCTTCAAAAACAACATCGTCCTAACGGATTACTGGAAGGAAACAAAACAGCGCGCGAACGACGTCCTTTCTCGCATTACGCCCCATCCGCCACGCCAGGTATTTACCCAAATTATCCTTCCTTCCTACACATTTCCTCCCGAACGCCGCCTTTGAAGACAAGGCCTATTTAAAAACAAAAACAAACTCGATCCCATTCCCGACGTATGAAAATGTGTTATGTGTCTCTGGCTGACATCGCTGCTTATTTTGTATGGCAAAGATGATAATAAACATTCCCATTCTTAAGAGAAACGACTCAGGCGGTCGAATGAGGAACCAAATCGGACGCACTTACGAATCAAAATAGCCCACATAAATCACAACTACATATCTAGTCTGTAACTAGTTTTAAGAAAATCTGTTTTCAATTTTTCACTCTACCCTCCCACACTTGGGGTTTATTTAGTTTAAAACTAATTAGAATCTACGGAAGCAAACGCAACCGGCAGGCTGGTACCTAACTACACGTGCGTGATGTCACGAAT
>NW_019059631.1:748697-784397 GCF_000696155.1 Zootermopsis nevadensis | reverse complement strand
TCAAAACAAGGGGTTGGAGAAAACTGCAGAATGAGATTCTTGAGACACGTGTTCTTCACGAAGTACTATTACAGTGATCAGTTCAAGAATCATGTAGCACAAACATCAGACACAGGAAACGTACACAAAACTTCAGTCGTAAGACCTAAAGGGAAGAGACCAATTGGAACTAGATGAGAGGATAATATTAAAATGGTTATTAAAGAAATATGTGTGTAGTGGATTCATTTGGCTTAGTACAGGGTCCAGTGGTGGGATCTTGTGAATAAACACACACACAGAATTATCTGGTCACTAGGGAAATGAACAATAGTCTGCTCCCAAGAAATTAGGCAACCAGCAGTAGCAGTGAAACATGCTCCAAATTTCTTTGGACAGGCAACTTCAAACACCGACCTCGCCCTTATCAGACGCCATTAAAGTCTGAGATGACACAGGTCGGGGGGAGGGGGGTTACAAACCTGACATTCCGTTATTCCAGTTACATTTAAGCGAAAAATAATGCAATTTCTAAAGCCGCAGGATCCCTCCAAAGTGAGATGAAGATGACAGAATCTCAGGAGAACTTGGTGGAGGATGGTCGGCCTGTGACGCCGAGTCAGGCACCAGAAGAACCGACGCCGGAGACGTCGCTGACACCGGATGAAAAGATGTTCCTGATGTACGCAGAGAGGGGGGACTGTGCAAGTCTCAGGAGGTACACAAAGGCAACACTTTTCACATAGATTACTCACATTAAGACGATAAAAGGCAGGAGAGGCTAAGCACCTCAGGTCAGATGCTTTAATCTGCTCAATTAGACGGCATGTCACACAGTGGATACAATATTTTTTGTTTATGTATAATTTTTTTATTTTTTGGTAAAATATGTATGCGATTGTAAACGGGGTAATCAATAAGACTTCGGTCATGAGCAAAGCAAAATGGCGTGGTTGATATTTGTGGTCTGTGGACCTTTAATTTAATGCAGATGAATAAGGAAAGTAGAAATATTAGAAGACACAAGCAAATATATGCCCTAAAATTCCTTAATGGAAGAACATACAAGTTCTCTGCCTGTTCGATTTAAAGCAGTAAAATGCGAAACTATGAGAACGGTTCTTCTGGGCATTTAACTTGTAAATGTTACTTCACTGTTTTTTGCCATATTAAAAGGAACAAAGGGTAAAAGTGTCCCACAATCCATTAGTGTAAGTTACGTCCACAGTACTGAACATACTAACAATTCATAAGTGAAAACTTTGTTGATTAAATTCCACATTCCACCTGTGAGCCCTGAGGCTTGGACCATTCAGACGAGCGTACACACAAACACTGTTCCAACGCAAAGCTGTAGAATCGTGTCCACGAATGATACCAGAGCACAGTGTGACAAACGTCTCTGGTGGTGGCTGTTGTAGTCTATTGGAGGAACGCAGAAACCAGCCGGAGGAGCTCAACATCAACTGCGTGGATCCCCTGAACAGATCAGCTCTCATCACAGCCATTGAGAACGAGAACATAGACCTCATCAGGATCTTGCTCGAATGGAACATTGACGTGAAGGTATGCACTTCAACAGAGGCACACGACTGGACATTAGGGTTCAAGAAGGCATATGCCAGGGTTAAGAAAGTTTTACGCTGAACTCCAGCTGCGGAAACCTCAATTGTGTGTTTTGGTCTGAATGGGAAACTTCCTTTTATGACCGGCAGACCTTTTTTCCTAGGATGCCCTGCTTCACGCCATAAAGGAAGAGTACGTGGAGGGCGTTGAAGTTCTCTTAGTGTGGGAGGAGCAGAATCACAAGCCAGGTCAACCACACGTGAGTACACACACAAATGAACAATCTCAATATGAATCTCATTGAAATACAGTATACTTTTATTTGGTGAGATTTCAGGTTATCATGACAGCAAGTATGAAGATGACTGTCTTCTAAGATGTTGCACTACGCAGTCCAGTAGACACTGATCAATGTTTCAGTAGTCCTTACTATTTCCATCATCAGGACGATGAGTTCTGATGATGGCGGCAGTAAGCAGTTCTGAAACACAGCACAACATCCCAGAAGGCAGTCATTTCAGCTTTTATTTAAATATCCATTTCTGATGTACTGAATACTTAATGACGTGGGAGGGGCGTAACTCGTAAATAGATTTGCAAAAGGTAATTTCAAAGTAGCTTAAACAACTGTCACATTACGCGGCTCATATTCCGTAACAGAGACCGCTAACAAGCTCTTGTCGTCTGGTTGCGATGCAGAGCTGGGAGGCTGCTGACACTGCCACCTCCACCTTCACACCAGACATCACACCCCTGATTCTTGCAGCACATACGAACAACTACGAGATTCTCAAGATTCTTCTAGGTCACGGGGCCTCACTGCCAACACCACATGATGTGAGGTGAGAAAATGCAACCAGCACGACTGCTTTAATGTGAAACTGATATTCTGCAAAACATGATGGCATAATTATTGATAGGAGAGATAAAGAAGTGATTGGCTGAGAAAATAATACGCGACACAAAACCAGGCCTCTTAAATCTGAGCGAAACAAGTCACTCAATTATAAAAGTTCTTTTTCTTCATACCGAATTCTTTTACTTGTAATATGGGCAGACTTTGAAACAACTTAAGGTACGGGCGCTGGAATGTCAGGAGATTGACTGCAAACAGCAGCAAAGCAAAACTTCAATTTCATGGCACTGAAAAGCAAAGTAGTTCTTTCTCTACACAAAAGGGAATAACTGATAATTATCATCTCAGGGACAGCTATTTAATATCAGATTAACAATTAGGGTAGTTCTGATAAACAAAGTATGGACTGAATTCATCTGGCTCAGGACACGGTCCAATGGACCGTTCTTGTGAACCATCAGTTTCTGCTTTGTGGAGTGAATTATTTCTAGATTCATAAGAGCCACATATATACAATCTTTCCTCATTTACAGAGTACTGCTAATGTTGTAAAATTGCTGACAAAAAAACCTTTACTCAGAGCTTTACACATTAATTCTGAAGTTTCTGTTCCATCCTAAGCAACAAATAATTCCTAATCAGACAAGAAGCCCTATCAAAGATCAAGGATGCAAATCAATGTGCTCGCAGATGTGCATGTGACGAATGCGCGACTTCAAGTGAAACGGATTCTCTGAGGCACTCCCAATCCAGAATCAACGCGTACCGAGCACTAACGTCACCTTCGTTCATATCGCTGTCATCTAGAGATCCTTTACTGACGGCCTTTGAATTGTCAAGGGAGATCAGACGACTCAGCAGAATGGAAAATGAATTCAGGGATGAATACAATGTACGTAAGGGCTTGTCCATGTATAAATACTTTTGAATACTATTATAAGATAAATAAATGGAATGGGTATAACAATTCTCACATACTACAACTCTTGATTATAGGCAATGCGCTCACAATGCCAAGAGTTTGCAACAGCGCTCCTAGACCACATCCGCACTTCTCTAGAACTAGAAGTGATCCTAAACCACAATCCTGATGGAGAAGAACACTGGGACCCAGGGGAGAGACAAACTTTGGAAAGACTGAAACTGGCCATCAAATACAAACAAAAGCAAGTAAGTAATAACACAGCGTCAAAAGATTTTAAACTCCAACTCTTTATTTCCACATCGTGTTGTCCGCTGTTTGCATATTCACACTGTGTTCAGAAATTCAAGAATTTTCATCACATTTCTCTGAATCTCTGAGATATCAGAGACTTGCATACTTTGATGAATATTATTAAAAGGATAAACAAACTAAACGCTATACATAACCACCACAATCCTCCATTTAAAAAAATACCGAGTCAAATTTATGCAAAATAGAATTTTTGAGAGCTGCAACATTTTAGTGAAAAACAAACAAACAGATATGATGTTTGCTCTGACATTAGCAATCATTCTTGAGACTTACAACTTGCAGCAAATCAGTACATTAAACCTGAGTTAGAAGGTTTTCTCAAACCTCAACCCTATCAGTAAACAAGCCACACACAATCACATCTGAAACAGAGTTATGAAGATATGCAGCAGTCACACGTAGTCTCAATGCAGAACACGGCATGAGGACTAAGCGTCTAACAGCGAATCTAACTTCAAACCAAACAGACCGACGTATCGCATTAAACACCAAACACACAACGTTTCCTGAAATACTAGTTGGACTTATCAGAACATTTAACTTATTAAACAATACTAATGCTTTCCTTCCATCAGTTTGTAGCTCATCCAAATGTACAACAGCTATTGGCCGCCATCTGGTACGAAGGTTTACCAGGTTTCCGTCGTAAGAACGTGGCAAGACAGCTTTTAGAAGTGGCAAAGCTTGGAGTCATGTTTCCTGTATACAGCACCATCTATATGTTGGCACCTACATCTAAAATGGGAATGTTCATGAAGAAACCGTTTGTGAAATTCATATGCCATTCATCATCATACGCCTTCTTCCTCAGTGAGTACAGCGAGTAACAATTTCTTAAGTTTTATGGTCAGTAAAAATAGAGAAAGAATGTTCTAAGTTTGGCAAACTCTTCTGTGGGCTACTGGAAAAACATCTGACTTAAAATCACACAGACGTTCTGTAACTGACCATAATGAACAAAAACAAAGATTCGTGGTATATCTTAAGCTACTGCCACAGAATTTTCATGAAATGACTGAATAAATACACTAAAACATTAGTCCTTTCAGAGCTGTAATTTTAATTGTAAACTGTCTTTTAGTCCGGTGATTGCAATAAAATGAGCTAACACCACAATTCAACAGAACACAATTAAAGTGGAACTGTGACATGACGATGTTTGCATGTGTAAGTATTACAAGAAAAGTAAAACAAGCAGATTATATACTTCATTTGCTACAGAGCGTGAGCTTGTAGTTTCTTGCCACACTCATAACGAACAGCTGTTCCATACAGTGCTGCTGAGTCTCGCATCTCAAAGAGTGGAGTTCCGGGTGATAGAATGGTTCGGCACGCCCTGGATGCTATCCCTCCTTGAAAAATGGAAGCAGCAAGAGAGAGGCTCACTGCCAAGGCCAAGTGAATACTGTATCATCTTCTACGTCATAAGTAAGAATAAAACGGAGCTCATTAAAAGTAACGATGGACAAGGCTTCTGGTTATGAACCTAGTAACAATTCTATCAGAAATACTAGTAATAGTATCCCTTTGTTCTGGAATAACTGGTGCATAAAGACAGCTAGAGCGAAGTTTGATGTCAGGAATGTTTTCCATCAAAAACAATTTAATATTGCAGTTTACCCAGAAAAACATCAAGTGCCTATTGCGGACTCAGAGATTTACAGGATTTATAAAATCAGCCACAGTAAATCAGACGACCCATTTAATGCATAACTCAGTTTGAATTGTAGTTTCTTCTGGTTATTTTGTAACTTCATGATGCTGTATTAACTACTAATGAGAACAAATTTTATGTTTATAAAAGATAACTTGGGAGGGGAAAAGTGACGAGCCTATTTTGAAGTACTATCCTGTAAAATGCCTGCAGAGAATAAATAAAATGACAAAAATCCTTCAAGATAACTGGTCTCCAGTTGAGATTCAAACCAGTATCTAAGAAATGTAAGACACACTGATACTGTTCCAACATTCTTGATGCGCACAAAGAAATATTCATAATTTGTAATTGTTTATTATGATGCAGGTTTGATATGGTTTGAAGTACGGTCTTTGTGGACTGACGGACTTCTTGAATATATTAATGACCTTTGGAACATAGTTGACTTCATCATGAATGCCTTCTACCTGATATGGATCAGCCTTCGGTTCACATCCTGGTATATTGTACAGGTACAAAGGTCTGGAAGCAAACTGATATAACTAGCATTTTATGGTCCATGGAGATAAAAAGTTACCATTGAAATATTAATAAGTGCCTGAACCTCTTCCACATCTCCAACCAGCACCATCAAACCTAACAATATGCCTACTGCTCGACCTGTATAAGGGTTCCAAAAATGCCCAAACCACTGCACATTGACCTTGAAAGTGTTAAAACTGCAATGTTTGCCAGAATGTTGGATGACACGTTTTATCCACAAAATCCAAAGATACACATTAAAATATTCATTAGTAATGATTTCCAAACAGCCAACCATACAAGTACCCAAGGGTACAATCAAGTTTCAACTTGGATGTCACACATTTCATGTCATAGAATATCACTTCCATTTTTGTACACTCCGTTCCCCTGAAATTATCTAAGTCCAAAACTGGAAGTGATGGACACCTGACAGCACAGCGAGCACCGTAATTCCTGTCATTCATAATCTCCTTGGATCTGTCTGCATGTGGCTCTTCTCTGCCATTAACTACAGTTTACGTTGCTGTTACTAGGGTTACATTTATTAACCACCTGAGCATACTATCATCTTTCTCAATAAGATTCTGCTCCATGGAATTAGCTCGAGTTCTGACGATGTTACATACTCAGTATTGTATACATGAAATCAAAAAGGCAATTTAACTGTTTCATATTTATGAGCAGGGCCTTAATTCTCTGGACTGAATGACGACGCATTGGAGAAATCCCCGAGGCACTCGTGTGAGCTACTTACTGAAGCAAGCTGTTATCTAACTACATAACATACTGACATGAAGTTTTAATCAAGCCTAAGTTTACATTTCCCATTGAGCCAGCACTAACATAACACAGTACGTAAATGGGATAACAGATTTGAAGAGACGCAGCCATTAAGCATTCCACGTGTTTTGCTATTTCTTCCTGTCTCTGTTGTGAAATGCATTTGAAAATCAAATGGAAGGTCTAATGACAGTACCAAGCTTATTTCAATATCCATTTACTGAAACAAATAATCCAAATACGCTGACAAACAAATAAAACAATGGAATGACTCAAAAGTTAACCCTAATCACTTCATACCAACAATTACTACAGCGCTTGTTATAAATCTAGCGAAATCAGTCTGTTATCTTAATCCTAAATTTTGTTGCAGAAAGAGTATTTGCATGGAGATAATCCCTGGTACCCTCGCGAACAATGGGACCCGTATGATCCGATGTTACTGTCAGAAGGTGCATTTGCGGCAGGAATGATTGTCAGGTGAGTGGATGAAAGACAAACGAAGACTTCAAGCATTTTACTTTGCTGTGGCGCATTACAGGTTTCCATTAAGCATAATAATAAGTTTGGTTTTTTATAAAGTATTTTTCGGTACTGGCACAAACCTAGCTCTGAAGCACTGCCTTCTTTAAATAACCTTCAGTTGCATGTGATAATGAAAAATAAGGAAATGTGCATAACATTTACTAAACTGAAGTTTAGATCAAGTGCATGATTTTGACCAATTTTTTTCCCCCCTCCCAGTTACATGAAGTTGGTGCACGTATTCAGCATCAATCCACACCTGGGCCCTCTCCAGATCTCGCTTGGTCGGATGATTATCGACATTCTCAAGTTTTTCTTCATCTACTCTCTGGTACTTTTTGCATTTGGCTGTGGTGAGTAACTTTAATACATCAGGAAGAATGAACAATTGCTTATACACACTTGCTTCAACATTGTCTAAAAAATAAACTGCAAAACTTGCATATCAATTCTTAATGTTCATATAATTCTGCATTAATGGTCTACATTTTGCAATATTATACTTCAGGAGTTTGACAAAGTTTTACCATACATCAGATGTAATTGTCATGCATGTTAAAAGTTAAATCTGAACTTACGCACTATTTACACTGTCCTCCAAACATGAAAATAATGAGTTTCGGAGCTCACGCTCCAAACTTGCAGTAGTGTAGTGCAGTATTGTCATCATGAATATAAACGCACTGGCAGTTTAATAGTGCCCTATATCTAGGAAGGGGGCCTGTGTCCTAAACTTGTCGAACACCTAATGCATCCAATCTGTTATGTGAATAAGTTATCAGGCATCCTACATCCTAAATAACTTAAGTTATTCAAAAGACTAGCGTGATGCAACACTTGTTCATCTTCAGGCACTTGTCTTGTAGGAATGAATCAATTACTCTGGTACTATGCAGACCTCGAGAAAAGAAAATGTTATCACACACCTGATGGACTGGGGGGGGGGGGGAGGGGGGGGGAGAAGAAAAGAAAGGGGAAGACCCAAAACGTGAACTTCTCAGGAACTCCACAGCGTACAGTTTCTGGCACAGACTGTGCATTATCCAGAAGCAAGTACCTGTGTCAAACAGAAAAGAAGAAGGAAAAGAAAAACCTTTGGTTCCTTGGGATTCTGCTATCACTGCACCACATTATTTTTACGTACTGCGGTATAAAAGAATGCCTTACATTTGAATACACACATTAATTGCTCAATGTTTGTTCCAGCTTATTTGAGACATCACAATCACTATTTTGGGCCAGTTTCGGCCTGATAGACCTCATGGCATTTGAGCTGAAAGGAATCAAGAGTTTCACTAGATTTTGGGCCCTGCTCATGTTCGGTTCCTACTCGGTGATCAACATTATTGTGCTACTGAACATGCTTATTGCTATGATGTCTAATTCGTATCAGATCATCTCGGTAAGATTCGGTAAACACAAAACTTACTGGAAGTGTCATCTCTTTACAATATAACTGCACTTATGTATTACAGCTTCTTATCCCTTCATAAAGTGCAATAAACTTTAGTGAGGTGTTAACACAGGTCAAAACACAATTTATTAATCCACTGTATCCTGACACCAAGTCAGAAAGTACAACCGAGACTGGATACCTGATTACTGACACCAGCACAGCCAAAAGTAAGATATTAGATACATGACTGTTACTGCCACCTGCTGTCCTTCAGCAGTATCTACCAACCATGGCGGAGAAACTAAAATACCCCCATATGCCTCTTTCAGCTGCTCACTCAACCATCTACCAATTTTAATAATCCACACCTCCGTATACTACCAATGAAGCTGGCCTGTACCAAACACAACCTGCATCCCTCCCCTTGCCTTACTTTGCAAAAAAAAATATTGTATTTCAAATGAAAATTCACTAACAGCTGCAAGATTTTCTCCAGTATTATTTGCGTCTACTTATTTTTGAGAAAGCATTACAGAATACGAATCCCTCTCAGAATAACTGTGGATGTCACTCCCCTTTGTATCTCAAAGTTGAAAGCAACATAATGAGATAATGACTCCTATTTAACAACTTATGAGACATATGCCAGAAGTCTGTCTCATGCGTCTGGTAAGCTCAATGTCTTTCTCATATGGTTATGGGAGTAAACTCTTATAACTGTTAATTTCAGTGCTTCAAGCAGGAAATAAAATAAAATTAAAGACAGACAGGTTCAAGTCTACTCTAAAACAAACACACACACACACACAAGAAGACTCACAATATTATTATTTTAAACCTGAAGCCTTGGCATATGTTTGTTTCATGATTTCCATAGGAACGTGCAGACACTGAATGGAAATTTGCTCGCAGTCGCTTGTGGATGAGTTACTTTGAGGAGGGTGACACAGTTCCACCACCCTTCAACATAATCCCTACAATAAAGAGTTTGAGCAAATATGTGGGTTGCAGAAAGAACAGAACATCTGCGTCTATTATGGTCAGTACGAATTACATTCATTAGCTACTGTTAACGTAATTTGGTGAAAGAACCTCACACGTGAATACATGTTAGTTTATGTAATACTTTCAATCTGTTTATCGGAAATGAATTATATTTTTAAAAATACAGCTAACTGCAGCTTTTGATGTGTTATACTTAAATATATGCATGCCTTGGGCTTTAATTTTTTACGGAATGAGAAAGCTGATGTCAAAGTGATCAGAAATAATTAACAGTCAATGTGCGTTATGATATCACCCAGTTTTGGTGTTCTTCTATGTTCTTGTTTGAAGTTCAGGTAAAAGCACTGAACTTCCAGATGTACCTCTACAAATACAAAGCAACAAAGCTGATGGTGACTATTAAAATGGACAATGCTTCTGCAGTCTCTGCATTACACAGAGTACAATTAACAATACAAGTATGCACTGTAAAGAACAAAATTCATACACAGCATACTACATAAGACACTCTGTTCTGACAGAACAAAGTTTATGTCGCCAATCAGTTTGCCAACACTTGCCAGCCAGAATAAGCCAGCTTACTCTGACAAGTATCAGCAAAGAGGTGAAATACCATTATGCTCAAAAAACTTTTCAGGTGCTACTTTGGACACAAGTTTATCAGCCAACTCCTTTAACTAGGGTTAAACATGTTTAATGCCACCTTAATTAAGTGCATGACTGAAAATCCAATGTATCTTTTAGGGGTTTTTGCAAGATAAAATGCATCAGATAACAGTTGTACATTACATTTCAGTTTTCATCAAAAGAATCTTCAAAATGTCCCACAACGCACATGTGGCGGCGGTTTGTATTCAATGATGTCCAACGCACTTGAGCATTATCAGTTCATAATTTTATAGAAATACACAATTAGTTTTCATTGGTTCTCAAATAATGTGTTACAAATCACTTGTTTAGAGGAAATCACACAAGAAGGCTCTTCAGCGACATGAAACAGTGATGCGCCTCCTCATCAGGCGTTACATCACAGAAGAGACAACGAAAAGGGACAGATCTGGAGTCACAGAGGATGACGTGATGGAAATCAGACAAGACATCTCTACTTTGAGATACGAGCTCATTGACATTTTGAAAAATAATGGAATGAGAACACCCATGCTTGAAAAATATGTGTCTCAAGGTTTGAAAATATTTGTCTTTCTACGGTAATTACTTTAATACTTGCCAGCATATAATTATTACAACACACATATTCATTACAGCTTATACTTAATATTACCAAAGCTGGATATGACTTTTCAGTACTAAGTGAGCACACGTGTTAAAAATTTACTATATTTATATTGCACGTCATACATTCTGTGCACAAAACTTTACAGTCCTTCAATACTGTTGCTCTTCTGGACTAAATCCACCATTTAGTTTATTAAAGCAAAGCCATAACATTTCAGAGGCTGACTCTGTCAATTTTTTCAGTGGATCTACTCTGTTGGGTCCACTAAAGAGTTTAACCCCAATCTCTGGATCCGCTGCTCTGCATTTTCAAGAATTCCTTTGGTCCTTACACAGGATATTATGACAATGGTTATTCTTATTAAAGTGAAGGATTCATATATTATGAAACAGTTACAAATAAAATTAATTATCTTCTATTCACACATGCTGTTCAGAAGAGAAAGAGATACAAATTAGCTTGTCTGCTCCATGTATAAATATCTGTTGTCTTCTTACTTTTACTTCTTTAGATAACTTTATTTACAGTTCCTGGTAAGAAGAATCGAATAATGGAACGTCGCCTCAAGAAAGGATTCCAGATTGCTTTAGTAGAAGGAATTGTGAGTGAAGTAATTGGTGCTAACAAGGAACCACACAATGTATTCAGCAAAATTGCTCGAGCCGTCGGTCATCGAGCAAGTGGCCAGAGCAAGAAGAAAGACTGGAATGCTATGGTACGCCAGAGCACGACAGTAAGAGACCCGATCGAGAGCTCCAGAGAATCAGATTTCCGACAATCACATCAGAGTATGAAGCGGCACACCACTGCAAACTACAACACAGCCTTAGTATCAATAGACGCAGAGAAACTCATTAAAGATAACCCTAGACTTTCATTAGTCACACCTGCAACTAGACTAGCATATGCCAAATTCAAGGTTGCTGAATTCAGACAAGAAGTTAAAGAGATAAACAACAAAACTGAGAATTCCACAGAAAATTATGATAAAACATCAATTACTGATGATGCAATTCAAACAAAAGTTAACTATGGACATCATTCCAGAAATGAAATATCTCAGACTGATGCAACAAAATCCATTTCTATCGTGAGGCCTAGAAATAAGTCAGCGTCACCTTGTGTTGGCATGCTTGCTTTACATTCTTCTACAGTCAACGACCAACTGCCTTCTAAAGCAGTTTCAACACTTACTAAAGCAAAGCCAGACAAAACAGCAAACTCTCCAGGCAATGATGAAACTCCAACATCTCACTCTTCAGTCAAGAAAGACTTCAGAACAAGAACACCAATTCAAGAAGAGGATAATGAAGAAAGCACAGAATATTCACAGTGGAAGACACAGAAAGAGGAAGAAGTTGAGAGCAATAACGAAATAAAGGCAAAGACCCTGAGACCAATGAAAACTACAGAAATTACAACACCGACAGAGAGATCAAGGAAGCAAAGTGGAAGATCAAAGTTAACTGGTGAAATTAAAACTGGATGGATGTAATGTACAAGCATATGCATCATCATAAATATAAATGCTGATGATCTGGATGGATGTAATGTACAAGCATATGAATCATCATAAACATAAATGCTGATGACGGTGTGTTGGCATAAACACGATTGTTATTCTTTTGGACACCATCACTCAGGGATTGAGACTAGCTTCCTCTGCGCAGTAAGGCCACCAGAGTAGAACCTTACTCCCCCTGCCACGTGACAACAAAAACCGAGCCAGTTTCCAAAACATCAATGGCTGATAATGTCCAAAAAATAAAATATGAAATTTGTATGTATCACATTTGTACTGTAAGAGAAACCAGCTTGCAGGTTACATAAATAAACTAATAATTTTGCACTTTACTATATAACATTCTTTAAAAAAAATGTTTTAATTGTAGATAATATTATAAATAATAATAAAATATACCTAAAGTCAGGATATATAAATAAAGACCAATAACTGCATGGCAGCAGAATGTCTGATAGTTATTAAAAATAAATAGCAATAAGCATCAGAGTCTGTATTGGTTGTATGACACTACAGTTCTGTGGTCAGAACCCCCCCCCCCCTTTTGTCCTTTTCAGTTCCAAAATTCTGGGAGAAGAGTCACTGCGTTATGCCTTGCCAGCTCTACAGCTATTGTTTTTTTGTTTTTTTTGTTCAATGTTCACTACTTACTTCAATTTCATATTGATCATCTGCCTTTGGTCTCATAACATTTTAAATAATTTTTCTCCCATATCCTACATTGTAGATTTTAGCACTGGAAAGCACAGTAAGTGAATCGTCACTGCAAACGCAGTTTGAGATGTGCGTATAAAAGCACAATATTGTAATAAAGAAGAATTGCCAGAGCAATGGAAGGAATCTGTTACTTTACCTACCAATAAAACTAACAGTAATAATTGTGGATAAATACGTATCACTGCTACCAACTACACTAGAAGTTTTATTCAACTATTATCTGTCAAGGTTAACCCCATTAATAGACAAAATTATTGTAGGCCTAATTGTTCAACTACTGATCACATATTCTGCATTTGTCATACTGAGAACAAAATGTGGGGGGGGGGGAAGTATAGTGAAATTACTATTTATAGACTTCAAGGAAGCTGACAAATGAAATTACTTGCACTGAAGTTGATACAGAAGTAAATGCAAATAAAACTATGTATACTATTTTGTCCTGTCACCACACTACAGGACAAAATCATTTTATAAAGCTGGTAGCTAATTAATGTGAGGAAATGTGGCAAAGTTCAAACATGCGGGAAAGATAGCAACAAATCAGAAATACATTTATGAGGAAATTATGGGCAGACTAAACTCAGGGAATGCCTGCTACCATACAACGCAGAATCTTCTTCCCACATGCTATCTAAATACAAGACTAAAATTGGATTACATACACAAAACTATAATTCTACCTCTTGTTTTGTGTGGGTGTGACGCCTGGTCAGTCACGTTAAGGTAAGAACACAGACTGAAGGTATTTGAGAACAGGATGCATTGGTGAATATCTGGGCCTAAGAGAGATGAAAGGACTGGAGGCTGGAGAGTAATGCACAGTTGCAAACCCCACAGCATTTACTCTTAATCAGATTGGAAAATATGAGTGTGGCATGTAGCCAAGCACGGGAGACATGAGAAATGCATACAAAATTTTGGTGGGAGAGCCTGAAGGGAAGAGACCATTCAGAAGACCTGAGCATATATGAGGGGGGATGATATTAAAATTTATCACCGCGAAATAAGACTAGAGGGTGTGAACTGGAATCATCTTACTGAGGACAAGGACTGGTGGCATGCTGTTGTCAACATGGTGATAAACTTCCAGGTTCGACAAAAGGCAAAGACTTTATTGCCTATTCTACTACTACTACTACTACTAACCTTCTCGAGAAGGGTTCTGCTTCAGAGACCACAGCGAAGAAATACAAGCTGTCAGGGAAAACCAAGGTAGTCAAACTAGCACAGTCTGGGATATCTTTTGTCAAATATGTGCAATGCCTGAAAATCACTCGCAGTGTTTAGATAAAGTTCTTCTGAGTCAACTGCTATCCACAAAACCTGATATTAACATTGTGTCACTGAAGGCAACTTAGCCTTACAATTTTCAATTTCCTACAGTAAGTGCAACACGGCTTGCATGTGACTAGCGAAGTGTAACAGGCAATTAACTGGCTGTAATAAAATTAAGATAACAAACGTCTAAAAATCAGATAATAAATGCCCTATCCAGGCAGGATACAAACACAAAACCTCAGCAGCAAGACTTACAAATTTAAAGTGATAAGAACAGCTATTATGCTTATTTGAAAACATTATAATAGCATTTACCTGCAGGAAGGGTAGAAAATGAGAAGAAATCTTGTTTCTGCTTTGCTTGAGATACCAAAATAAAAAAAGGGATGCCCAGATGACTACAATGTTAAACTGAATGACTTGATTCTTTAGTTAGCTACTTAACAGTCAAAGTTTCACAGTTAAAGTATGAAACTCAGAAAAATTCAAGAATCTCATTGCAGTTTATATGAAGATGGCTGTCTTCTGAAATGTAGCACGGTGCAGTCCAGTAGGTATTGACTGACATTTCAGAGGAGCCTACTGCTTCCATCATCAGTGATGATGGCTGGCCAATGTCTATCGTACTACATGGTGCTACTACATTCCAAAAGACAGCCATCTTCAATACAAAACTTTCCTATTATGTGCTATGGATTTATTTGAAAATAGATTATGTACCTATGGGGAAATATGATTACACAGAAAATAGAACATATTCAGTTGATGTATTCTTTTCCTACATCTTCCAAACTTCTTTCCACTGTTTACATTTTTTGTCTCTCATGTCTCTTTTATTTTACAAAAAAGTCTTGAAGTCAGGACGGGTTCAACAGCGCGAAACAGGCAGTATACTTATACCTGCATATTCTTAACTAAGTTAAGTTAAGCCACGATGTATGTAAATCTATGTCACAGAAGCCATGAGCAGGAAAACAGATAATGCAATAAACCAAGGTATAAAAAGTAGCCCCACAAGTTTTCTGTGTTTTGCTGGCAGCCTGAGTCATTCTGCCCCTCGTGTTACATTAGATCAGGTTGCTACAAGAACATTACTGGTAAGTTTTGTTTCTAGAATTTGAATTACAATAAACTTGTGTCAGTTCATACACTACTCCGCACTGAAGCCTAACGCGTATTAAGATATTTGTTTTTCCTTTTATGTTACCCTCAGCTTTATATTTATACAGACCTTATTTCAACCTACTTCATCATTTATCTCTACAGCTCCTTCCTTACTTCACGCTAATAAGCCAAACAAAGCAAAAGAAAATGTTCAATAGGTGTCAAAGTTGTTTTATATTCACGCTAATAAGCCAAACAAAGCAAACGAAAATGTTCAATAAGTGTCAAAGTTGTTTTATGAAACTTGCCAGATCATTTTTAGAAATCTGGCAGTTACTCAGCTGGCCAAGGTATTACCTGCTTTTATGCAACCAAAAGGCCCATCACCACATTTAAAGGGGTCCAAATTTGAGCCAGTTAAGTCCAGCCCAGACATTCATATGCTGTTTCTATTTATACCTGCATCTCCTAAGCTGACACTTCCCTTCTCTTCAGGTTTACTTACTCAGACTTTGTATACATTTATCATCTCCCTCATTCAATTTGCTCAACCTGAAGTCTCATCCTCCTTACTTTGATACCACAAAAGCATTAAGTAGGGAGTGCAGATTATGACATCACTCATTTTTAATTATCCCTGCCCTGTTACGTCCTCATTTTCTCATTTTAACACTTTGTTCTCAAATACCTTCAATTTGTCACACAGTTTTAATTTACCACTGACACTCCAAAGCACCTGAACCTTGCCCCACTTGAGTAAATGATTCATCCACTTTTTTTAAACTGCAGCAAACCACTGTCACAGCAGACGTTACATCATTCATAAATGTGGCAGTAGCATTCTTGCACTTAAGAAATGCAGGATGGATTTCAAACCTGAAGTTGCTGGTACCGCCAAAGAAAGGAAGAAGTCGTCTAATGACTGTCAACATATTGTCTTTTAAATGCATTTCATAACTTCGTTTCTTCTTCAGGGTGCCTGTGCTAAGGAAACACGGAGATCATCACAATGACTGATAAGGATTTAAATGAAGTGAGTTATACAGAAGTAACTAACTAACTAACTAGATGGCTTACAGAACCCAAAAGTTCATCACCGAATTCACCAAAGCCCTCCACCGGATCCAGTCTCCTTCAACTCCTATCTCCCATAGATCCCGCCTGACTTTCTCCTCCCATCTACGTCTAGGTCTCCCCAGCGGTCTACGAATTTTGCCACAGGTTATACAGATGTATGCAATCTTAATTTTGTGAATATAAACCTAATCAGCCCTTTGTGCTGAAAGTTTAGACATGAGATGAGAACGCAAATCAAACAGTATACTGCAATTGCCATGCTGACAGTAAAAATACCATGATGTTACTGTCTTAAAATATTTATTAATTTTAGTTTTACAACCTGCCCATTTCCTATTAAAGTTCAGTTAACAAGGTTACAGTAAGGTATCTGTTCCCATTTCAGGCAAGTTCCTGGCTCTCTTGATTGCGGTTTTCATGGTCATCCTGCAACTCTGTGTAACTGCCAGGACAGCACAATTTCCAGATCCCTATTTACTTAGCACCTTGTGGTCTCATTAGACAGTACATACACAGTGCTGTAAAATAACAAACACTGAACTTCTCCAACATTTTGCCCTGTCTAAACTCAGGGAATTCAATTTATTATAGAAAACAAATTATTCGGTATGGTAGTTATGTGTAATAGGAGCAGTGCATCACAGTTAGGAACCACAAATATGCAGAACTATACACAAACAGATATCAGTCCCTCAATGACAAAAAGTCACTACATGTTTCTGTGCATAAACATTTTCAAAGCAGTTAATTACAGGGCATGTATTTCAAACAGTACTGAAGTTAGAAGCAGCAAACAGAAAAACATGATTCTATTTTCTCTGTCCAATCTTCAATTACGGAATTTCCACTCTCCTGGTCCCTGCCTTCCCTGGAACTACAGCATGAGTTTTGAAACAATCCTTCCTTTTGTGAACTGGACAACGAGGTCTCAGAATTAGTTTGCGCCGTCCGTTTCCTCAAATGGTTTACAAATTAAACACTTATTTACAATTCTGTGCCATCTCCATTTATACAATTTTGCATCAAACACCAGGACACATCAGCATTTAGTAAATTAGGTACCGCTCAGCCTACGTCAAGTGAAGTCTGTTAAACACCTGACCCGTTATATTACAGGTGGGCCTCGAAATTGAGGCACCGGGTATCACAAGAGGTTCCATCGCTATGCCAAGCTTACCTAAACCACTGACATTAGAAGAGAAGAAATATCTTCTTGTAGTGGAAAGAGGTGACTCGGCCAATGTCAGAAGGTCGGTATTTCATTGCACGCTGATGATATGACAGTCAGATCAGTGGACGTGATTGCCTGATTATTACATTGCTTCTAACATGATAACAAACAGCAATTCTTTGGCACTGAAATATGCAATTATTTCTTCCATGTGATATCTGGATTGATTAAAATAATCAAAATAGAGCAGCAAACTTCATATTCTACCTATGTGCTATAAGAAGAAACACCTTAACTCCTCCAAAGACAAGTATTGACCGAATAAAAAAGTAAATATCTACGCATGAAACTAGTGTAGTTGATTCTACTGTCAACAGGATGTTGCAGCTTGCCCACAGAAAGAACCACATCAACATAAACTGTGTTGACCCTCTGGGAAGGGGTGCATTGTCCTTGGCAATTGACGGAGAGAACCTGGACATGGTCGAGCTGCTGGTTGTTATGGGTGTGGAAACGAAGGATGCACTACTGCAGTCAATTGATGTCGGGTTTGTTGAGGCAGCTGAACTGCTTCTGGAGCATGAAGAACTTATTCACAAACAGGGAGAGCCTTATGTAAGTCACATTACTTAAAAACTGTTCAGTTAACTTCTCCTCATTCAAAACATAAAAGTACAACATTATGCACTTATGATACTGAAGTAGCATACTATATACTCTCCACCAATGTTATTAGAATGTTAAAATAAAGGAGGACGAGATGGCACAACATGTAGGATCACTTGGGGCACTGAGGCATGAATTAGACGTTAAAAATGATCTTGAAGAAACGTGATGTAAGGGTGTGGACTGGATTTTTCTGGATCAGTACAGGATCCAATGATGTGATATTGTAAACGCTACAATGAACATTCTGGTACATGACGAGAAAACACATTTAAGAGTAGCTGAGCAACTATTACTTTCTGAAGACAGAGTCTACTCATTTTGGTACAGAAGGAACACTTTCACCCTTCATTATTTTTCAGAGTTGGCAAAAGGCAGACTGGAACACAGCAACATTCACTCCAGACATCACACCCCTGATTCTTGCAGCTCATCGTAACAACTACGAAATACTCAAGATTTTACTGGACAGAGGTGCAACATTACCAATGCCCCATGACATTAAGTAAGTAACATGAACACTCAAAATGCAACCTGTACACATGCGCAATGCTGCAATGGGGCAGAGTTAGTAAGGATCCAGGGTTTAACTTGCCTGTCAGTGAACCATGATATTCATCATTTAATCATAATTTCATGACTGAAAATATCAAAAGACAGTGCACAATGAAGAATGTAAACTTGCTACCTCCATTGTCAGGGAGATTATGGAGGCAGCAAGGACCTCTGAAACTTCTACGAGACTACATGGTGCAACAACCCAGAAGACGGCCATCTTCACTATTTCATGATCCACATATTACACTGAACCGAAGACGACTCACACCACTGATCTTCACTTGTCAACCGCAAAAAAACGATTTATCCTCTTCATGAGTCAGGGTCAGATCTTGCATGGGCCAGCAACCACAAAATTAAAACTGGGTCTCTCACTTTTAGTTATTACTATCTAATATGTTAATAAAACAAACGATACTACTTTGTAGCCTATGTTTCTGATAAATTATGTCTGCGTCATAGGTGCGGCTGTGACGACTGCATTCGAGAATGTCAGGAAGACTCGCTCCGTTTCTCGGTGTCTCGTCTGAACGAGTACCGCGCTCTATCAAGCCCATCTTTAATAGCTCTGTCATCTAATGACCCAATCCTTACAGCTTTTCAACTGTCTTGGGAGCTTCGAAACTTAGCTTTCGCTGAGCATGAAAGCAAGAGTGATTACATGGCAAGTAAAAACAGGTTTTACAAAAGCAACAGCCACTCTAACAGAACTATTCAGTTCCTTGAGTTCCTGGTGTCTTGCAAGAAGCAGCAGTAATTACATCATCACAACTATTGAACTTGCTGGTACTGACAGCTGAAGAAGTTGACTCTGAGACACCACTAACGCCTGTTTTCGGTGTCAATTTATAGTCCGTGAACAAAACAATATTTCCAGCAGAAATATATAGTGAAATGTGAGATAAGTAGGAAAGATCATATCACATACCGCCAACACTAACAATTATAAGTGATTTCCAACGTAACAAGTATTTTCAAATGCCTGTACTGACGTCAAACAAATTCCTAACATACATGGCTTTTACAAAAATCAGTATGGACTGTTTTCAAAATTGTATATAAAGTTTGTAAATTATTTCTGAAAGTAACCACAGAAAAGACCTACAAAAGAGACGAAATGCAGACTGAATTATGCCATAAATTTTATACATTCAAGTTGAAAGTATTCAGGAAGTTCCTGTCTCATTAGGATATTATACAAAACACAGTGGCCAAGATAAAAGCTCCGTGTTTCATGTAAGTTGGTCACTGCACTAGAGTTTCAACTGTGAAAAACTGTCTTCAGGCTTTAATATTAATTTTCCATACTTCATTTTTTATGTTCACAAAACTCATGCAAAGATAGATACATACTACAGCATCTGATTTCAATTTTAATTCAACGCCTCTTACTTTAAACGACAGGAACTGCGACGCCAGTGCCAGCAGTTCGCAGTCGACCTTCTCCACCAGTCTCGTAGCTCTCAGGAACTTGCTATTATCCTCAATCACGATCCTGATTCTCCCCCTTACGAAGCCGGCGAACACATGAAGCTAGCTCGACTGGAACTGGCCATCAACTGCAAGCAAAAGAAGGCATGTGATAACAGAATTATTATAAGTTATTTGTGTCATTCCTGTACTTCTACATTATACACCTTTATTTCTAGACTAATCAGTTTTAATTTGTACATTTCAGTTTGTTGCTCATCCTAACATTCAACAACTATTGGCAACCATTTGGTACGAAGGACTTCCTGGATTTCGACGCAAACCTGTGACACAGAAGCTGATGCAGATATCATCTATAGCATTGCTGTTTCCCTTTCACTGTATGTTGTACATCATTGCACCAAATACACCAACTGGAAAACTGATGAGGAAACCATTCATGAAATTTCTCATTCATGCATCTTCTTACCTTTTCTTTTTAAGTAAGTATTTTGATATCAAATGCTTATTCCATGTCAGCATCTTCAAAATTACATTTCAAAAAGAAAACAAATATAAAAATGCTATAACAGTAAACTCACATATACTGAAACCTGTTACAAAAAGTGTTAAACAGATTATTTCTTCATTAATTGGTCAATTCATGTAGCATACAGTAGTAACTGAATTAATATATGAAATAAACTAAAGAGCTAAGTAAGCTTTACACAGCAAGTTTAAACACTAAAGAACATAAACAGTCTTTTTAGTAAGCAAGAAAAATTATACTTGTCCATATTTCTTTCAGAATATAAAGAAATAAAAGATGATATACAAGCAACTGAAAAATTAAATAAAATTGATGCTATGAAGATGTAATATAATTATCAGCATTACGGAGAAGACGCATTTTGTGCACAAATCAGACATGATGCATACTCTCACACAGATGACTCAAAATAAACCAATAAAGAGAGTACAGGGGTGTCTAAATTACAGACAAAATTTTGGAAGAACATGTTAAAATTTTAAGATGTAAATCAAATGATATACAACAGTATCTTCTATGTGCTTCATGATACTTTAATGTATGTTTGAGTTTTCATAATTGAATTACAGTGCTTCTCATTCTGGTCTCACAACGTGCTGAAGTACAAGTGATACAGATATTTGGTACAGAGAGCATGAGAAAAGCTCTGGCAGAACAGCTTCAAATACAGCGTGGTAATGGTCCTTCAATTCTGGAATGGATTGTTGCAGTTTATGTTCTTGGTATGTAAAGATTAATGCTGACTAATATTAAACAATTTCCCCTTCAGATTTATAATTTTCTTCTGATTCTATCAATTAGGCCCTTTTCAGATATCCATAAACGGCCGAAAATATCGACACACATAGAAATGAAAAGTATGAAATAATTATAACTTGTTCTGGAGGAAATCACAAGCTCAAACCAAACATTCCAATTAGCTTTAAATTAAAGAGAGTCTAGAATAAATAATACATTTCTAACTATATTGTTTAAAATAATGAGGTATTTCCGGATGGTGTTTACAGACATAACCTTAAAGTTTTTCACCACCACCTCGTCCTCAACTTCTAAACACATAAAAAATGTTTAATACATAATTTACTTCTATATTTATGATATAAACGTTTAGAATTCACAGCTGTAATAATTCGCCTGCGACTGTTATCAAATACAACAATAAACACATACCCTTATCACGTAGATGTCATACTGGCACTGATCATAAATGAAGATGGCTGTCTTCTGGGTTTTTGGTCTGTGTAGTGTGGTAGACGGTGTTTTAGAAATGCTATATGGCGCAACAACCCAAAACAACAACCACATTTGTTGCCGTGAGAACCAGAAGTCACAGATCACAAATGAAAACCTATCCTGACCACAGGTTTCTCCAAAACGTATACACCCACCTACAATTCTACATGGCATCACAACCCACATTTTCACTCCCAAAAAACCTTGTATATACTAACATGTACTTCTTGCCTGAGGTTTCTGCAAATGAAAATTGATATGCCAAGAATAACATTTGGTACTTATTATACAGTTTGCCTCAGATAGCAATGATGAGCAAGGAAAAAATAGAACATAGGGTATCACATAAGTACACAAATTCATTCTTTAAATAGACATGTTCCACTTATTCCACTGTGACTCAGGACACATGAGTCAGTGAGTGACTGGCTACAGGAATGATGACTGGGACTGAAACTGATATTTAGGAAAATTTCTCTTCACTACCTGAATCCAGACCAGCTTTCAGTTCTAGTTCTATCCAGTGGGTACTGGTTATGCTTCTTCTTATTCTTATTCTAGTAGATAGGTCCAGAATGTGTGGTGGTATACCTGAACTCCTCCATATACGATTTAAATGGTGAAATGTGTAACACTTTGAAGCAGTAACATGTTTAAATGACATGTGAGTCTGTAATTCAAAGTAAACACAACACTTCACCACTGCAAAGTTCAAATGGTTAATGTTGTTTAAGGAAATAATCACTGTTTGCTGTGAGAATCACATAAAACCCATAAATACAAAATGTTAAAGCAGCTGGTACATGTACTTACCACTTGGCTTTAAATGGTTAATAAAGCACAGGGATGTCTTTCTCTTCACCTTACATTCATTCTTCTTTTGGAACAGTTACAATCTGCATTGTTTTGTCTTTCATCACCGAACTTACCCAAAGAGCCAAGAGAGTAAACTTTTGCAGGTTTCACACGAACTTAACACAGGCCACATTAAACCTAAAAATCAAACTTACAGAAATCTTGATCAAGCTATCAATTTCAAAAAATTTAATTTATTTAATTTTTATTCATTAGAATGATCTACATTTCACTGATTAGCACGCACTTTCATTTTTACTACACTAAGATTCTGCTACTGACTGACAGAAATAAATGTACAAAATGCCAGATGACAAAGAAAAGTGAACTTACCCACGCACAGTTACTGAGATATAGGATGAAATATTTTAGCATTTATCTCGATGAGCAGAGAGAAACCATGAAAACAGGCACTGCTTTTCTTATAAAATATTGCATTACCTTTCACCAGGCTCCGTAGAATCCTCAAAGTGACACAGAATAGACAGAAACGCTCGTCTTTTACAGGTTTCATTTGGCAGGAAACGATGGAGATCTTTCAGGAAGGTGTGCAGAGCTATCTTCGAAATATGTGGAACTTTATTGACTTCACACGCAACTCTCTCTACGTGTCAGTGGCCATCCTCCGTATCGCTGCGTACATACAACAGACTCGAGAGATTTACGCTGATCCAGCCACAGCTTACATTCCACGCGAACAGTGGGATGACTTTGATCCTCAGCTGATAGCTGAAGGACTCTTTGCTGGGGCCAATATATTCAGGTAATATAACACTGTGAAAGATGTGTGCTGTGCTTTCCATCACTTTGTGACAGTAGCAGAGATTTCATCACGTTTTTCTGTCATTTCAGTGCTCTGAAGTTGGTTCACTTGTTCTCAATCAATCCTCATCTCGGGCCACTTCAAATCTCTCTTGGCAGGATGGTTATTGACATTGTCAAATTCTTTTTCATCTACAGTCTCGTCCTGTTTGCATTTGCATGTGGTAAGGCGTTATCGTAGTTTTTACTAAACAATAGAGCTTAATTAAATTAAAAAAGGAAGCGATTAACAGCTACAACAGGACCAAAGAAAGGAAAGAATTTGTTCCTTTGAGATAAAAACAAAAGTCAAAAACTGGTTAAATCCTCATTTATTAGTTTGTTCAGAGTTAACGTGAGTCCTGGATAACGACTTCTAAACAGCGCACAAAGGAAGAACTTTCTTTACTTCGTAGTCATCCAAGTTTATGTCTTTCTTTCTTAATCAGTGATCTCTTGCCACTGACGATCGCCGGTCGCTACGATTTGTGTCCGCCTGTAACAGAGGCTGTGTTTGACTGGGCAATGCAACTACTGGACGAGTAACGTGCTCAGTGCGACTAACGAACGGATAAAAATACTGGGATGAAGAGAGGCGTAGGAACATGCATATCCCAGCTGATAATTTGTCTACCAATAATTTTTTTTTGGGGGGGGGGCTGTGTGTCAAATTATCCTTTGTGTGTGCAAGGTGTCTCTGACATAAATACAAAATAAATTATGTATTTGTGCTCCATCAAGAATTCTTCCGCTATTCTCCGAGTCAGCTGTTGATTTTTAAATTGTAATTTAATGACTCATTTCTGATCACTCGTGGAACGCATTTGTAGGTCTGAACCAATTATTATGGTATTTCGCGGAGATGGAGAAGCAGAAGTGTTACCACTTGCCCGGTGGAATGCCCGACTGGGACAACAACGGCGACGCATGTATGAAGTGGAGACGATTTGGCAAGTATGTGGTCCACGTAGACACGCAGAATCCCAAAGCCTGCATCTCTTAACAGTACGTGCAGATATCAAATGCCGCGACTCAGAAATTACAGACAACAGAAGCCAAAGTGCAATATTTTAGCTTATTCTGAACTCTGTACAGTTTCCAAATGCACTCATCGTCATTGTGTGTACCTCATGGTCTTATCATTATTTACCGCTGGACAATTAATATTTATTTTTTCATCATAACAAATGTGTAAACCTTCTCATCTATGTCACTGAAATAATCTGAAGCCCATCCTTCATCTGTTGCTACATTCACACACGTTAATGTTTACAGTATCATTTAAATAAGACTTTGTTCACTATTTATTTTCTTAACAATAATGTCTTTATCACATTTGCACCACGATTTTCCTTCCAGACTACAGCTATGTATTTTCTCAGACAACAAAGAGGATACCAATAACTGCTCTTTTACGTCTCAGACAACAAAGAGGATACCAATAACCGCTTTTTTACGCTGCAGACACAACTACATTATTAAAAAAACTATTCACAATAAACAGAATGACATTAGTTTTCACCGCATAAAGAAATGTTGTAAATATAAACGAGACTGATACATACTTTTTGTGCTTGTGAGAAAACTGACAAGTGTGATTTGGGCCTAATACATAGTTCAGACGTATTTGACTGACGCGAACTAAGATTACAATCACTAAGCAAATTTTAGTGTCGACTCCTATCTCAAATTTTATCAAAAGCTACTGAGAAATTCTGAGGACGAAATATGGGCAGGCATGGACAAATATTACCTCCCCATTATGCATTAACTTCACGCAGTACATTAAAACGAAAATGGAGATTAATGTTCATTGTGGAGCTAACTGTTTCATATCTTCCGCAGTTTGTTCGAATCTTCGCAGTCGTTGTTCTGGGCCAGTTTTGGTGGAGTTGGCATCGACAGTTTTGAGCTGACAGGAATAAAGACTTACACCCGTTTCTGGGGCCTCCTCATGTTCGGTTCCTACTCAGTGATCAATGTGATTGTGTTGCTGAACCTGCTTATTGCTATGATGTCTAACTCTTACGCCATGATCGACGTGAGTATAGACTGCGGAATTCAACCCACAGTAACTGCGACGACACGAAATTGGCAAATACATAATTTTTACCATTTTTAAAAAGAGAGGAAATCTGAAATCACTGGTTTTGCAGGAACATTCTGACACTGAATGGAAGTTTGCACGAACACGTCTGTGGATGAGCTACTTTGAAGAAAGCGCCACTCTTCCACCACCATTCAACATCTTCCCAACACCCAAACTACTGTTTAAAATGTTTGGTATTCGGAAGAAGGATAAACTAAGAAGAATGTCTTCAAAGGTAGACACTTCTAAGACGACAAACATAAATCATAGTTATGTAAATTTTACTAGCAATCAGCTGTTCCTGTTATCATAAACATCAATTTGGTTGACGCCGTAACAGCCCAGCCGTGTCCAAGTTACGGACACGGCTTTGTGTTTTGATATTCGATGGTCTCGTGCCGCTCAGTTAAACAAAGGACCCGTGATGTTTGCAGCGCAAGGAACGCCAGGAAAAGGAACGTGATAGCCGATACACAGCCGTAATGAGGGCTTTGGTGTGGCGCTATGTGTCGGCCAAGCATCGCGAATCCGAAGAGAGTCCTGTGACAGAGGACGATATCAATGAAGTGAAAGGAGAAATTTCAGCTGCAAAATGTGAACTGCTGGAAGTTCTACACTCCAATGGGATGGACATTTCAAAAGCAAATGCCAAGGAGAAAAGTAAACTACAACTTTCTTTCTCTAATTCAACATTTGAACTGCTGAAATGGGGCATTTTAAGTTCTAGGCCAGTTTCCTGTTCTTTCCCGTATAAAACACAGAAAAGTGCCTTTCAGACTGGTTTGTTTGATTACTAAAAATTATTTAAATTAGATTCAGTAATACACTTTATAATTTTTTACTGAAGTATCCAAAATAAACATGGCTTTCTGCTACCAAGAAACGAACTTTTGTTTAACAAATCAGCTTTAAGGGAATACATCCCACCTATAAAATAAAAAGTTAGCTTAATAAACCAGTCTTGCATGATAGACGTCTGACTAGCATCAACCTCCTTCAATCATTCAATCATTCAATCGCGCTGTTACTTACGAGCGTGTGTTTTAAGACAGTCTGGGAGGTTAGAATCATCTCGTTAACTCAGTAAATTATATTTTACAACTTTAAGCAGAGCTAGAGGCTACGGTACAATCAATCAGCTTCACTGGCCTTCGTACCATCATCATAAATCTCTTTCATAAAGATTTTCTGGCGAGGAAAGTTACAAGATGCAATGAGAGCAGTATTTATTACTGAGTTTGATTCCATGCATTGCAATAATAAACTACCAATGAACTTGATTTTAGCTATTCTTGGCAAGAAGATGAGAATCTGGGAACGTCGTCTCATGAAAGATTTTCATGTGGCACCTGTTACTGCAGAAGAAGAAATTGAACACGCGCCAGAAATTTCTACCGAGATCGAGGACTCTCTGTCTCGGTTCAGACGTATCGCGAAACTCGCCGTCTTAAATTCATCCTCTCACAAATGGGGTCAACTTTTAGAGGGAGTGTGTGAAGCGTAAGTCCTTGAACATTCACCTACACTACACGAATAAAAGAAGGGAAAATTTATCCCAACCAGTTACTCCACTAATAAACACAGAAGGGAACAAAAACGTCTTGTGAAAACTTCAAAATGTTTTAATTCTTTCTGTGTTCAAATGTTTTTATAGCTTCGTGTTAGTTAAATCCAGTCTTTGCAGACTGAAGAGACCGTAGGAGAAGTTTAGTTTGAGTTCCAACGATGGGACCACGGCCTTGTTGTTGCGGAAAAGAGATAGACAGATGGACAGATATGAACAGGCCCATAAGGTGGTCTTTGCTTGTGCTGATTCAAGCAAGTGTGACATATGCTCGGATCAAACAGTTTCCATACAGTTCCTTTTTATTTATTTATTTATTTATTTTTGCACAGATCTCAAATTGGACACTGCAACAACCGTGAATCCTACAGAAATCAGCAGAACCTTCAGAGGGCCATGGATCAAGCTCGTAAACTGGTAAACCGAAGTCCCACACCTGGTGCCTCTAGAGCGGCTTCGCCCATCCCACTTCCTGAGACGACAGCTTCGTCCATCATGGAACTGTTGAAGGACATTACAGAACACAGCGAAGAAAGCAACAAGCCTCTGAAAGAAGGTATCACTATTAAAATAGTTTTAAATACGTATCACCTTCTAAGTGGTTGCCTATTTTTTCAGCCATTGCTAAGTTGCTCACACCTTCAATATATCCCCAGCTTCCAGCAAAGTTGCTAGAAAATGCAAAAAAAGTGTATTTTCTGCATGCCTGACTCGAGTGCTCACACAATAAAAATAAATATTCTGCTGGTCCATTCAATTGCAGGAACACTGTTTCTAGCCGTGCAAAGCAAACAGACGTCTCGATGCACCACACCAACTTCAGCAGTAACGCACGGCCGGGAGGCTGCCGAGAAAAGAGAACCGCCCACAAAACCGACCAGAATTTTGCCTTCTTCAGGTGCTACAGCAGAAACTAGCCAAGCTCAGAGAACACCAGAGTCAGACGGCAATTCTCCGACTGAAACTGCGGCTTCCGCTGATTCCACAAGGTCTGAAAACCAATCAGCCAAAATTATCGAATGCAAAGCTGATTCTGAGAGTCCATCAGCGGGTCAGAATGTTGGCGACGATAGTCCAACGGCACATCCAGAAATAGTACCTCCTCAACTACAGAAATCTGATATTACTGAAGCCACGGACAAATCGCCAGAACCTCTGATTGTAATTACCGCGCCAGAGCCAACTACGGAAATCGACGTCAAACCAGCCGACGAGTCTGAACGAGAGGAATCACCTTCAGTACCTCGGTTCGAGGCTATGCTGAGCAGCTGTCAGAACAGCACAAACATCGCCGACAGCATGGAACCCAGTTCCAGCACAGAGCAATTACTAAGCACTGCTGATTCTCCAGCAAAGAGGGTCGCAGGCTTGAACCCAATTAAACGACAGCCGAAAGAGGGTTGGTTATAAATTAGGTGCCGCGATGCAAAACGTCCTATTAGAACAGAACAAGGCAAAACCATTTAGAGGGCTTCTATGGGTCTTAATGAGAACACCGGGCCAAAGTAATTCCAAATGCATCGTTCATTAAGACATACTTGGTTTTATTTCCAGCTTAATGTGCAAGTCAACATGACTACGTTACAATTCAAATGGCATGAAACCTGTTTCATCTTGTAAGCGGACACAGAAATTGAGCGTAAAAATTATTTAGTAAACTAATGGTGTATTTATATTTATATTTCATGTAATTTAATGCTGGGTCATTCTGTATATTTCCCCATGTAATTGTAAGTCAGGTTAAGAAACGTTTCTCATTTAATAACTGCAACAGATTTGTAATTGGTTATGAGATGTGCCGATTCTAAAGTAGAGTAACCAGAAAATGAATTGTGCAACGCTTGCGTGAGGCAAATAGTTTAGATGAACACGCTTTACGGAGGTAGTACGTAACTATGATTTACTCAGTAGCCTGAGGTGAACTCCTGATGCACTGAGTATTTCACAGGGCCAGACCCTCAGAAATATTAAGTAATCATGCAATTTTTTAATGAAATCTTAAGGTGCAGGGTCTGATGGACAAAAATCACTCGACTTTTCTAGCTAAGAAATGGAATATCTGTGGCTGAAAATATGCAGATCTTTTCACTATCATCAATTACTTTCTTTCAGTTTGAAATCTGTTAGGTACAATTTTAAAATCAGAATGTGTCAATGTGAGGCAGTACATAAAAACTTCAAAACAATCAAAACCAAACAGCCTTTTAATTGTCATTCATCAAGTTTTGTAAAATTATCACTCACCTCAGTGGTGCAAATGGTCGTGCCTCTTGTTAATGATAAATACATATTGAGCTGCCAGTCTCATATACACTGTGAACGTTCACAAAACTTGGATACACTTAGTGCGACTAACACGAACAGTTGTTACACGACTGAGCATAAAGTCCGGGTCCAGTAAGTTTCAAGCTGTCCGTTATGAACGCGGCTCCGTCTGTACCATCCTGCCGCATCATAACATCCACGAGAAACCTGCGAGAAATCATCGCATCCACAAACAGATCTTTACATCGTAAATAATGAAGAAAGTCTTTCAGCCAAGTTCACTGACACTGAAAGGAAATCTATGAAATGCAGCTCTAAATGTACAGCACCGCGAATGAGGCGGCTGCCGAACACCACAACACCGCTGTCAAGAAAAGCAAGGAACATGAGCATCCAGTTGACGTGAGAGTAAGTGACCAAGTCCTGCAGAATAACATTAGAGAGATATTTTTAGGAACTACACAGCATTCTGACCACGGAAAACGTCGTAGCCTCTGTATGTGCAAGGAAGACAAAACGAGACTGACACAAGGAAATGAAGTGGATAAAATGCAAGAGGAGAGACTGTAAGAACAAAGGAAGTTTGTGAAGTGAAGACCAACGAAAGTAAAAATGTTGATGACAGGACAAAGCTGCACACTTTTGATTCCTTCCCTTATTACAAACTGAAAATGCATTTTGAAACTCTGCAATCGGGAAGGCTCAACCTTGCTGTCATCTGATTACCTACTTAGCTGCACCACTTACTTCATCGCGTCATTCACCATAAGCCCTTCTTTCGCTGATGTTTCAGTCCAACCAATAAAATTGAATTCCTTATAAAATTCTTCTATTTCCAATTGGTCAACTTGTCGCTGTCGCAAATCACACTGCGAGAAGAACAGAAAAATTACGATTGGTCTAGGCAGAGCAAAGCTTCAGCGTTCCCACAAAAATATTCTCTTAATATTTGTATCTCGTTACATTAGCGTCTGCTGAAGCAGATGAATGGATCCAGAGACATTAAAGTTGAATTATGTTAAATATGTCTCTGTGTGCATAAATAAAACATTTCACTCATTTAGTTAGTGAACTTTTGTGTGACTAAAGCTTTGATTTTGTTCCTCTATAATAAGGTAAAATACGAATGTATTCAACGATTCTAATCAGTGGGCAATACCAAAATTCATACTTTTATTCATTTAAAATGAAATAAAAAGCTGAAAGGAAATAAAACAGGAAGCAAGCAACAAACAAGCCACTGGGTGACTGAATTATTCAGAATGTCAGTGACCTACCTTATTTGCTAGAAGCAAACACGGAATGGGACTACCATCTGGGAGCCGACATTTCGAATCGACGTCTCTTTTCCATTTCACAGTGTTCACAAAAGAGTTTCTGTTTGTTAAGTCAAACATAATAACACACCCACGGGAATCCTTGTAGTACACTCTCGTCATCCATGTGAATCTCTCTTGACCTGTTGATTTGAAGAATTTTAGAGTATTACGTTACGCATTTTCAGAAAGGCAGAATTCAGACCACTCTCGAACAGATGTGAAGTGCGAGAGTGAAATCATTCTTATCACTCAAATGAGGACAAAACCCACAAAATTTACGTATTTAATTTTAAGTGACAAACCAATTTAAATGTCAATGATTGACACTTCTTACCAGCAACGTCCCAAAGCTGCAACTTTACAGTTTGAGTCTCTGACCATTTTACAACCTTGAGTGCAAAATCGACTCCCACAGTGCCTTTATAATCCTTCTTATACGAATTCTGAACGTATCGTTGGACGAATGAAGTTTTCCCAACAGTCGGATCTCCTACAACAATCACTTTAAACAGCTTCTCTGCTACAGGAGATATTTCTGAATAGAAGAAATCCATAGCAAGATAACCAGCACAGACTCCACTCACCAAATGAGACACACTGCAGATAAGTCCATCTGAACAGATGTTTACTTAATCTCTTCCAGATGGCAGTAATTCTGAGTGGTGGAATAATGATGTGGAAAATGTTTGTCAAGTGTAGGGCCACCGAGCAGAATGTGTTGGATACTTTATGGTGGATACAGTCTACTTAAACTATTATTTTCTACTTCAAATTTATAACTATTTTAAACTTTTTTGTCAGATAGTGTTTATGGAAACTTACTGGGTGGTATTTTGCACCACAACAAACAATTTAATATTGAGTCACACGTAATGTGAGCCCTTTGTACCTCGAGGCAAACAGACAGATGATCGCAGGTCTGGGACGGCAATGTGTGCTCAACGGTGGGGCAAAGATCAGGTTCCCCGAAAGAAGATTTTATTCCGGCTGCAGATACAGTCACGAGGGCAGAACTGGGCTGTCCCTTTGGACGGGTTGTGGCGGAAGGTTGGGAAGGTAGGATGATAGACACTGCGCATGTGCACAGGTGAACGTAAGACGACGCTCAGCGGAAAAGAAAATGCACACCTAAGTCTTCTCTCAGCGAACACATCAGAATTTAAAATGCGAAGACACATTCACACTTTCAGGCAACACAACGGACTAATTTCAGCGTTCAGAACATACCACTTCGATCGTCTCGGTATCTAAAAATGTGAAATGAGGTCAAAGTTTACACTGTGGTCTTCCTGGTTACGACAACTCGTGGTTTTGTTGTACCACGTTTCGGAGGAATCGATCTTCTCCATCTTCGGGGTAGAAGCGTTCCTATCCTGTGTCATAACCCGTAATAACACAATTTAAATTAAATGCCTCCAAGCGACCGCTGAGTTCGTTCTGCTCAGTTTGAACCAACTTCTGCATCGTAAAAGATTCATTGATGGTTTCAGCTTAATACAGTTCGACTGGATTTACGTAACACGATGTCGCTGTGACTTTCCGAGAGCCGACGTAGGTCTTGTCATGACGTAACCTGCTCGCGCCAGTCCGTCAGTTGCCTTCAAATGTCGACCTTACTTCACTTGTCATAATGAATTTACGGATAATTTCCCCGATTTTCCTGTGCCAAATAAATCGACGATGTCTCTTCTGGGGAGGGAGGGGGGGAAGACATATTTCGGTGAAACAGGAAGCTTTCTGATTTCAACGTGATTTATTTTTAGACGAATCGAACGTGTGTAAGGGACGGGTCGCGTGACTTTTCGAACATTCTGTATCTCATCTACTCGTCCACTCACGCAGCGCAGATTATGACACACGTGCACGCGACGAAAAAGGTTAACTGCTGTTGCTGGGCCGACAGAGGCATCACAGCCCGGGAACCACCACCCGCTGGGCGCGAAAGGGCGGACAGGAACGGAGCACCTGAGGAAAACGTCTTCTGATACTTGAGACAAGATCCTGGTCGTACAGAACAATACACCAACAAGATTTCACTGGGTCACCGATTCCGGGAGACAAATAATTTTAAAAAACGGAGAAAAATAACGAGTGATAAATACATGAAGAAGGCAGGGATCAGAACGTCGAAGTCCACGTGGTCTACCGTCAAGCTGCGACTTCAGTCCGGGACCTGACGTGCGCTGTTTTATCAATGCTTAACGCCAGCTTTACTGGCAACGTATGAAACGGCTTCCAAGTCACGATTCTCAAAATATTATTAATTTAAATGAACGTATGGCCTGCGTACCAAAAACGCCCTCTAACAACAAGCAGCTGAAACAGAAGAAACAAATGAAACTAATCTGCCGACCGCACACCAGGGCGGGCTGGCTGGCTATTGCTTTACCCCCAGCCAAACATCATTTTGGAGCCTCTTAACGACCAACCGAAACTAATTACATGGAGCAGTCCTTCATGACAAGCCGACAGTCGCTCACTTAGTCGAGAAACTCCGCGCCTCTTATGTAACCAGAATATTGGTTACCGCGTTCACACCCATCCTGTATCTAGACTTCCCCACAATGTTTGTTTGCCAGAGAAGTTGCCGCTATGTCACGGCGCTACCTTCTGTGCAGTGGAAAGAAATCATTTTCACTACTGACTGACACCTGTACGTACTTCAAATGCACAGGAAAGCAACACGCTGTTACCCGAAATGTTTCAGAAACCACCAGTACCAAGACTTCCATGTTGTAGTCCCTGAAGTGGGAAAACGGGCGAGAAATCCAGGATGATCGTCGCATACAGGAACCCCGAGGAGCACGATGAGTCGGTAAAGAACCCACTGACGAGGTCGTGCGTTCGCCTATTAAAATCCTTTTGTTCGTTCGTCTGTACGCACCTAACAAATGGGCAACGGTTGAACGGAAAACCCGAAAGGAAGACACCGCTCCGAAGCCCAGGGACAGATGAGAGGATGAAAGTTCTTAACATGAGCCTTGTGGAAACAGCGTGGAGAGGGGCGACTGGATTCAGCTGGCTGAGGATAGGGTCCAGAGGCTCGCCCTTGTGAACACGACGATCAGCTTTCGAAGCAGGACCTAGGACTTACGTGCAGAAAGAGTGACTGTACCCTGAGACGGAGACGACTGCACCATATCACCCCTCAGGCAGCTGTCAGGGGGAGTAATCCCGCTGTTGAGAGTGCACATGGACCACAGATGCTGCAGCCCTCCGCTCAGGGATGGCAGAAGCCGAGGGTTTCATAAGTCACACACCCTTCCAAGTTGGAGCTCAGAGGACGAGCCAGCGATGGCCACGATTTCTGTTCTTAAAAACCGATTAATTATACGCAGGACATTACAATGAGATTAGTCTGTAGTGCTGTGTCCAAGAAACGGTGCACTGCACACATTCGGGACATAAATTTTAACTGAGATCTTCAGAATAAAGCAAATAAAGGTGAAGATGCTAGCTTCTGGATAAAGCCTAGAAAAAGCCATCAGCTGAGTTCGCGATTTATGAAGACGGCGATACTAATTATAAGACGTGAGACAGGATGAGATAACCTGCGTAGTTCCTACACAAGTAATAACCAATCGTACGGAACGAAGTCAGTCGTGAAATGACCCGACTTCTACGAAACCCCACGGTTCATTACCTTTTTCACAAGGCCTGGCGACTGAGCCAGCTGAATCCAGTCCATAACCTTGCACCCTGTTATGGCACCCCTGTCGTTCTCCCCCACGCCCCTGCAAAGTGCCGCGAGCGCCACGCCCCTACTCGACACACGGGTCGTGTGCCCGCCTCCCGCCTGCTCCAGCATCTCACGGTGCCGATCTGGACAGTCCACGTTTATCACGCTGCTCAAAGCGGCGATATCGTGTTAACTCGCGGTGCTGTTCCAGGAATAGGATTCTCAGGCGTTCGATGTTCACCGCGTGAAAAGGAACGGAGCGGATGTGTTTGTCCGCCATCACAGAAGCTGCTGAACGGATTTCGATCAGATTTGGTATCTACCATGAAACCAAAAGAAATTCCAACAGAAGGACGCGAGCATAAACAAAGGAAACTAATAAGTGCGGGGGGGGGGGGGGGGGGGGTGAAACAGAACAAGTATGCATATTTAAACATTTAGTACGGAGCTTATCAGCGTAGTTACAGAAGGGACAAATATTTAAATGACAAACACAACATAATGCATGTCCAAGCCGGCCTTTAGACACGGACAGGTCTAATGAGAAGCAGCGCGTATGAGGTTTCTGAGGTCAATACACGACGAAGTACCAACAGGCAGTCGGAAGCGAAGCTACGAGAAGGGAAGAGATCAGACACTATCAAAGCAAGGGAAAGCAACATGCACCTGGGCCCACCCAGCCCTCTGTCCAGTGGGTACTGGGGTCCTTTCCCCCGGGGGGGTGAGGCGCGGCTGGGGCGCGACGCAAAAAAAAACACTCATCCCCCATTTATCGCCGAGGTCAAGAATGACTAGCAGTTGTATGACCTCCCCCCAAGCGCCTACATGGCGTGTAGTGGGACAGCTTTAACACGTAGCCCGTAACAAACGCGGATACGCAGATATTCACGGCAAAATCTGTTACATAAACGAGACCTGGGCCGCAATACGGATGATAAATTTTAGCTTCGGGAAGGGTCACAACAGCACAAGAAGACGAAACCTTTGGCAAATTGCAGACTCACTGGCCGCACAGATCACACACTGTTGCAAGCGTAGCTAAAGTGTGGACGAGGCTCATTTGGATGAGCGCGCTA
>NW_019059631.1:725637-748672 GCF_000696155.1 Zootermopsis nevadensis | reverse complement strand
ACAGGACGTAAAAGACAGAGCGATAAACAAGGACCACGTAAAACTGTTATTCCAAGACCCACAGATTAGACAGACATTCGTGTGACGTATATACAGCAATATAATTTTACGGTGCGCCGTGATCGTTCGGCAACTTCTCCAACGTCACAGTTGGGGAAGAAGTCTAAACATATTTGACAGGCGTATCTCGACAGAAGCACGCCGGCACGCAGTGCCCCATTCTCAATAAACTGATGTGCGTTATTGGAATAAATTACAGGCCAAACCACTAAGAAGCTGAACTCATTTGGGGCCTCTGCGCAACCCGGAGGTTCACTGCCGTGTCCAGAAGAGCCTGAACGCACATTCGGTTCAAAATTACGCGATGCCGCCGACATTAGTTCCGGGAACAGCCGATTAAAATTCCAATCAGAATTTACAGCCGAGTTCGTCGGGGTTTCCCACACATATTGTCACCAAGGTAACTTACAACAGCCTACAGCGTCGTGCACGGATCCTAGACGTGGGCGTTCATGTTCTCAGGTGGACTCTGCAGGATCGGACTGTCTAAGTCCACTACTTATTTGTACTAAAGGTTCGTGGGTCAAACCCAGCTTTCTTCTAAGCCCCTCCACCGGTCAGATTTACGTCACATAAATTTGGTAAAATTGTGTAACGAGAAACATCATGTAGCGGGAGAAATAGCCACACAGCATCCTACAGTCTTACGATACAGCCGTCTTGAAGAGCGAGTAATTTAATGCCCCTATATCAACTGGTCATGTTGTCTAGGGGGCGAACAGAAGATGCTAAAATTTGCTACGAGGGCGAAGACATATAATGTGAACCGATACTTCTGTGCTAGCCTCTTCGGGTTTTATTATGTTTTTACACCAATAAAAATTAAAATTCGAAACCGTAAAAAAATTCCAAGACCAAAGAACATCAGCACGTGAAACCGTCAAGGCCTCGGCTGCAGGTGGCAGCACCGTGCGGACTGAAACCAGACGCTGGGGTCTAAAACAAAACCTCAACGTTTACCATTCTAAGATAGCATTTTACGACCCTGACATATATTACCATCGCAAATCCAGTCTTTATTTAATGTACGACTGACTCGAAACGGGCGAATGCTGGGCGATCAGAGTGGGCGTGTGTCGGGCAGTGACGTAGGAACACGGAACCAAGGGCAGAAGACATACACCTGGCCGGGATGCGTTTAAGTAAACATCATCGCGCGCACGAGCGTCGTTACCTTCTGCACTAGATGCAATTATGTGGTCGGTCAGCTTCCCTCCCGCTCCGAAGTCATCGACCAGGCCGGTCACAGCTGTGGCGAACGGCAAACAACCAAATACGAACTCGGGAGACGTCGCTGCCATTAAGTTCAGAATCTTCCGTCTTCCCGTCTACTGTCTAAGAACGTAAAGTCTTAAAGACACAGTAGTTGATGTTTTGCATGCGCGTAAAACTTGGCTCTCTCCGTAAAATCAGAGCATACAATGGGGGTGTTTGAGAACGGGGCGCTGAGGGCGATATTTGAACCCAAGAGGGATAGGGCAACAGGAAGAGAGAAACGCACAATGAGGAGGTTGATAATTTGTACTGTTCACCGAATATTATCAGAGTGATCAAACCAAAGAGGGATACGCAATATAATGGGCAGGATGAACAATAAATGTACACACCTTAGTAAAAAGAACCCGAGGAAAAAGACCACTTGCGACTTACGTAAATGGGAGAATAATATTAAAATGAATTTTAAAGAAATATAGTGTGGACTGAATTCGTCTTGCTCGGGAGGGCGTCGGAGCTCTTGCGAACGTGGTAATGAACCTTTTGAGGGAAATTTCTTGGTTACCTTAGCGACTATCAGCTTCTCACGGAGGGGTCGAAATACACGCTCTTGCCCTCCGCAGCTGGCGTGGAGTTCCGGCAGAAGAAACTGCAATCGCATGATGAGACGCGTTCGCAGTAAAGAGAGAAAAATTCCCTCGTTAATATCACGATGTTAGATGCAGTAAACGCAATTTACAACATAATTGTTTTTCTCTACGTGATTTATTCTTCGGAACAGAAACGTGCTCTAGCGCTGAGAGATAAATGTTGTATTTCTCGGAACAATTTTATATCCTGAAGTGGAAGACACAAGCGTCTATACTCTGCAAGGGAAATTATTGAACAAGGATCACCACAGATTTTATAATATGCGTTCGTTGCTGTGTTTTTGTTTCTGTTTGCATCGTCACGTTGTTAGTCGGATCTCTCGTCTGTCTCTTCGGTAATGCCACACATTTTTGTTTCAAACTAATAAGCGACAGTGGACTGCGCTCTTCTGGGAAATGGCGCCGTGTAGTGGCGTCAGGCCATCATGTTCCGGCAATGTGCTGTCAGAAGCACTAGGTATGGGTTCAAAGCTACGTCACTTCACGTTAAACTATTCTGCAGACCATGCACTGGATCGAAAAGACGTCACAGAGACTTCGTGCGATGCGATGCGATGTTTCGCCTGTGATCAGCTCAGCATTAAAATCTGAACTGATAGCTACGGAGTTGCCAGGCGGCAGATTGAAGCATTACCTTTATTTATGTAGCGATCCACCCACTTGGCTCTTCTAGACGGATCAGTTGCACGTTCACGGCATTGTTCTAACAAGTCCTCCCATTCACTTGAATGCCCCCCCCCCCCCCCCCTTAATTTCACCTCACGTGCTTACACGAAGCTGACACACGCTGAGTCGGAAAGACAGCGCCTTTCATGAAACCCGACAATCCATCGTCCTACAAACATCAGCTCTCCATTTCACCCTATCCATTCCACGTGTCAGCACCCCACCATCCTCAAATCTACGCCCTGCAATACAAACATCGAACGAATTATTATAGCGTCCGTAGCTCGCGTTCTACCTGCTCCACCCATCCCGTCCTTCTATATTCTATCGTCTAATTAATATTTGGCGAAGAGCTCTAACTGCGAAGTCCATCATCGTGAACGCACAATTATCAACTCCGCCACAAATTAGCCTGTACTGGTTAGGCTATCAGGGGGTCTTAGCAACGCTGCGTTTTGCCCCCACTGCGGTTTCAATGATCCATAATGAACATGATCTCGCTGGCTGCATTGTCCCGTGCGACTTTCGTTTGCGCGAAGAAAGTTTTCTGTGTTGCGACCTGCCAGCTCAATACATGACCCCCCCCCCCACGCCTGTAAGCGGCAACAACAGAGGGTGATGGATGAGGGGGACAGGCTTGTTCGAAAATGGGGCCCAGCCCATTGTTTTATTCAGACATTTCCCCGACGTTTCACGGACTGAAAGGCACTGAACCTTTCAGCCGAATTATTATCCCCGGTTTTCAGCTAAAAGGAAGATTCCCTTCTCTGAGATGCATTTTCTATTAAGTACAGTGTGTTTCTGAATACACAATAAATTCTACTTCATCACGAAACAGAGAAGAGAAAATCATACAAAAATGTACCAAAACCTCAAGAAGTTCGAATAATAAAATAATTAAGAGAGTTCTAGTTGACTGAGAATGTGCTAATTAAAATTCATATGCGCTTAAAAAATCTACTTAATAACAAACGTCAGAATACTGAATCACGTGACAAAGCGCTTGTAGTTCCACAGCTTGCCATGTTGAGGTCATTATGACACGAATGTGAAAACATGTCATATCTCGCTGACCTTAAATGACACGACCTTCATACCGAGATCCTCTTTTCGAACAAACATCAGGGATAATGCAACTGTGTATCTCGCAGTCTAAAGCTGGCAGCAGCAGAACGACCTCTGGCTTTCTTCATTTTACGTAAAGGGACACGTAAACACGAGGAAGCTCTCGCGAGGCGTAGAAAATAAGAATTTGCTTTCATACGTGACAGACAGCAACAACTGAACACGTCTCTCGAGTGGTTACGAGCTCATCTGCAATGCGTTTGAAGGCCATGAAAAACAAAGTCTTCCATCTTGCCCGTCCATTTCGAAAGCACGAGACATCTGCGACCGAACGAAGATCACTCCTGACCACAAGGACTTGTAGGAGCACCAGCTGGTGTTTTGCAAGCCGTGACCTGCAACCTTGATTCTTAAACCAGCCACGTGCATTGGTATTTTGTTCGCGGTCAGCGACACGAAGTAATCAGCTGCTCTTTCTCAGGATGCAGGATGCACGGCGTTATCAATCCGTCTTGCGTCTGTCTGTCCGTCGTCTCTTAGCGCCATCCAACTTAATGGCTTTCAAGACAATTTCCCGAAAACGATCTCAGCTGTCCGCGTCGGTCCATCACATCTGCCGTTCTACAAAATCGTGGCCTTCGCCCGGTTCCGTTTAGGGACAATGAGAGAGTCAGGGTAAAAGCCGGCGAACATATGGGATGCCTTGGGTTCGATCTCCAGTGGGGGCAAACAATTTCGCCCCCCCCCCCCCAATCCACTATCCAATGGACACGGGAGTAAGAGCGACCGGGGCGTGACGCTCACCCACCCAGAAATAGCGCAGAGAACAAGAATGAATGGGAAATATACCTCCCCCTCACCCCCGCAAACGCCGATGTGGCGTCAGTGGGAGAGCCTTGCTGAACGTTTCGAGTGTGCAGAGAATGTTCAACTACGTCAGAGGGTTCAGGAGAACGTACGTGCCATGGTTTCCTGCTCCGTTTGACGTAGTTTGCAAGCAGCAAGCTGCATGCGTTCCTACAACCAATTCAATTCAACTGGAATGCGACAGACGTCATGTTCCTACGGCGAAGCCAGATATGGAGAGAAAGGGTCGCGGCCTGAGTAACGGGAGTGCCCTAGATGCACCAACGAGCACACGCACACACCCAGGACGCAGGGACGCTCCGAATGCGTGAAAGTCAGCGTCGGTCACAACGTCGAAACAAACGCGAGCTTCCCTGGGTAACATGTGTACGAACATTTAGACGCATCCCTTTTCAAGATCGCTGGACCACCGCGTGACGTCACAATTATCTCACGGCAATTTGCCTGTGACGTCCAGCCGTGGGAATAGACCATTCCTGTGACGCAAATTGCGACTGGGTCTCCAGGACATCCAGCTGCATGCTGGGAGGATCTCGACGGTAACAGAAAGAGCTGGGACGGACTGTGATTATGTTTCGACCAATTCAACGGGCAGGCTCGCCCGTGACGACACACTTCCCGTGGCAGAGCGATCCGAATCCCGTTTAGGCCTGCCTGTATTTCGTTCGAACTGAATTGCACACTGGAGCCGAGCTCACCTCAGCGAGAGTAAGATCAATGCCGCCATCATCAACAAAATGTATCCTCGCATAACTGTCCTGTCTATTCACTGCTGTTTTCCCACGAAACCACTTGCGCGTGACAGCACACATCCTACCAACATTACAGAGCACGTTGAGAATTAATGGAGGCTTCTCCTTTCCTCATCAGCTAATTATTCTTCAAAAAGAATTTTGGTCTATCCTCTTCGTAAAAATGAACTGTCAACACAAACTTCTGTGTTGAAAGCCACACATCTGACACAAAGTTATGCAAAATACCATAACATTTTACGTTGGAATATTAAACATTTGTTCTGTTTCGGCCCACCAGGGCCGTCTTCAGGAGAATGTAGAAACAAACTCTGATAATATCAGCGTAAATAAGCAGGTAACTGAACAAGACAAAAAAGACGATAGTTTTTGTGTAAGTGGATAAGACCGCAACTCAGATTTCTTACTCCGTTGTAGCACCGCCAGACACTACGCTACTCGTGACAGGTTCCGATCATCCTGACCTTCTGAGCCGCGGAGGATTGCAATTTTAAGGCGTGTTTTGTTTGTTGTGGATCATAACACGCCACGATTGTTTCGTTTATCTCAAAGATACGAACCATTGAACCCAAAAAATTCGGGTGGTTGCGTACCAAATGGAATGCCAACACAGTAATGATACATCGATAAAGGAAAAATGCTGGCTGGGGAGAGAAGGAGTACATCGGCGCTATCTGGCGCACGGAATACAAATAACGCGAGCAGGTGTTATTGTAGTGCAGCAGGGCGGAATAAAGGGCACCTCTGTGGTCGCACCCAGAACAGAGACGGCTCTGTATTGCCCGCGCACTGCCTCACCAACCGAGGCCTTCGCCTGCAGGCAACGAACGAAAGACAACGCAGGTTTATCGTTCCCAGAGGAAAGGTGCAAAATTATTATAAAATTTGAACATGAATCGAAGGCTTCACTGAATTAGATAATACAAAATCTACAATAAGAGTTAGCAACTGTCATCGTCACTTTTCCATTTGGATATTTTATTGTTAATCGATCAAATTAAATTTTATAACTCGTCATTTACGCAATGGCTTCGTGCTTTTAGTTATTATTAATGATTTCAAGGGCAAAAGAAAATGCCACATAATCATGAACGTTGAAAGAATTCGTGTGCCTAAGAGTTAAATAAAATAATTTGCTGCAGATAGGTTCCACCTTCCAACCAATCAACCAATCACAAAACAAAGCGGGAAGGCGAACCAATGATGTTACAAAATTCAGATTTCGTAATGAGTGGGAGATATTAATATATTTGAGAGAAAACTTCTTTTAGAGTCAGTCGTCAGTTGTTGCAAGTTGAAACGGTATCACGGACTCATCGGTGAATTACATTAACTTTGACCAATATCGTGCGGAGAATTTAATTCAGCAATCACCTGAAATAATACCGAAAGCCACAGCTGAGGCGACCTTTAATTAAACCCCGTAAACCCAGCTTAAGTGTCTCATGTCTCGTTTTACCCAAGAGCAGAAGAGGAGGAACGGTTACAAAATAAAGCTTGTTTAGTTACACAGCAGTCCCGCGTTTGTCTCCTGACTTCCGGGCCAACACCTCACAAACAGCGCCGCTGGACTCATCCCGAGACACTCAAACAAACAAACCTCCGATTCTAACGGCACAAATGGGATCCACGCTAATATTAACCTCTGGCCTAAAAGGTAACTTCAGAGAGGGGAAGCAACACATGGAGCGAGTGAGGTTATGGACCACGCGGAATTGGGGACATTCTGAACAATAAAACATGGCGACCACACAGAACATGACAATGTTTTGTTCGTTGAGGCTTGCGGTATTACAAACACTAATACTCGAGCAGAGAATCGAAGCCCGCAGTCAGTCACTGGGAGGTGGGGGGGGGGGGGGGGGGGCAGAGCTTGGCGCTTGTTTCAACAGAGATCTTTTACTGCCTGATTTCCGGTGATGGCGTACGTCCGTTGTCGAAATATCAACACATCAGTTCGTCCTACCGGATCATTTTCCGCTTAACATCCTGGATGAAACACGTTTCTGTGATGGACGACACTTTTTTTTTGGTGGATCTGGTTCTCAAGAGGTTTCACAGTCTCTCTCGCACACGATGACGTCATGCTCACAATAAGTGCGCCATAAATAAACCTTCCTTTACGAACTGGCTTATTTCAGACGCCAACAGCTATCGTCGTAGTCTTGCAATTTAGGGCTAGCGCGCACGGCGAAATAAACGCCAATGTCTGCGTTTTCTTTCCAGTTGGGAGCTGAATTTTGTGGAGACAGTTGGCCTGTGCGCCTTTTGATAAGAGGAAGGGCGACGCGTATGAATAAATTTTGGCTCTCTCCACTTGTAAGTCAGAGATCGTTGAAAGTCCAATTTCACAAGTTGTATGAGGACCTGCGTGTGTGTCCAAAGAAATTATCCAGTTACTTTCTTTTTTTATCGAGTGGCTTGGGTTTGGCAGAAGAGTTTCTCAGTTTTTGTCACTGAACTCCCCTATTCAGTTACGCCAAGATCGGGCAAAGAATGGTCGCCTTTCGGCTGTTTCGCCGCTCGTGCGCGCAGAGTCTTAATCAGTCTCTCCAGTGACTTGAAGTAGGCCACGGCCGCTTATTATTATCCATTTGGAACCGCCTTCCCATTTTCGCGGATGCAGGTGCGTCAACATAGTTCCCTGAACGTGGCACGACAGAACATTGTACCGATAAATAAGACCTCGCTCTTCTGCTTATCTCCCTCCGCGATTTCTTCTTCTCGCTTGCCTCTTTCCTCCACCTGGCCTTGATATGGTCACTGAACCACAACTCAACTTCAAGCTAAAATAACAATAAAAAGTGCACCCACCTGCAACATCAGTAGAAAATAAAAAAGCCAGATGAGAATCTTTTAAACTTGGGTTCACAAACTATAATAAAAAACAAAGGAGCGACCAACAGGACACGTGACTGTTGACCGAATCACGATGCATGGCCTAACAGAGCTCACTATTGAAACGGCGAGGGACGGAAGGCAGCAGGCGAGTAAAAACAAAAGCAACACGTATGTGGAAAAATGACTGGCTACAAACCAACAATCAAGTTGCCCAAGAACAAGGCCCCGCTACACGGTCCACAGTGAAGTCTTGGCCGTCCGTCGGTCTGTCACACGTCGTCGCATCTTCTGTCCACTGACGCAGCGACTTCGGGCGTTCCTTCCTCATATTGTAGTTGTTTATTTCGGCAATTTCCTGCTATTGCACTGATGCCCGTTACTCCCAGATGTCCTGAGAGCTGCTGAAATAATTATTATTAATTCTTAATTCCGAGCAGACGCTCTGGGAACCGAAGTGTTGTATAATTCAAAACACTGGACTGAAACGCGTGGATCGAATTCCGCCTAAGAAATTCTCGAGTACGTTTGTAATATTCCCGAAGCAGCTCATTCATTACCAACACCAAGATTCGAACGGGTTCCTCCCACAGAACTGTCGCTGCAGTGAACCAGCCAGCGGCCACCGCCGTTAATTTGATGTTTGGAAGCCGAATCTGCACCCGAAACATCGCAGCCGAGACATCTGCACAGCCATCTCTCTTCGCCTACCAAACACGTACGACAAGCGTCATACGTCATCCCTCAACCCGACAACACCAGAGCCCTCTTCTGCCCTTGTTGCGAGAAAAATTACGCACAAAAACGTTACAAAACTTGCGTTACTGTACCTCAAACCGTGGACAAAAATTTCTTTTGTATTAATATCTCACAGACTGCTGGAAATATTTTCTGTAAACAGTAGGGAATTGTGGTTTCTTCCTTGTTTTCATAACATGCGTTGAGCTGTTTTACGCTTGCACCGATATTCCGAGATGTCTCAAGATTTTAATTTTACGCCCAACCAACCAGCCAAAAGTATCTTTCATTTTTCGTAATATTTCCGTCAAACCTGTCCAAGTCCTTCTTTGCAGTGGTTAACAATACGCCCTGATGATGGACACAGCAAGTACCGTCTGGTTGCTAGGCGATCGTAACGGGTTCCTACGCCATATCGTTACCAGGCAACCGCTTAATTCACAAAGCGATGAGGCACTCCGGTGGGATACAATTAAAATTGTACAACGGGAGTCATGTACAGTCACAGGACTGTGAACAAGCAGTTTCATGTTGTGAGGGACAGTCTGTTGTTAAGAGAACCGGCCACAGTGACGGGCAATTTCGCTAGTTAACGAATATTTATTTATTTTATCAAAGACAATACTGAAGATGTGAATTTCATGTCAACATTTCTGCTCACCGTGTAATGTTATTGAATTGCAGGAGGCAAGAACTGGGTTTTCTTTTCAAAGATTTAACGTTTGTGAATTCCGGAACATGTTCCGATCATTTATCAGCGCCTTAGAACTGCGGTTACGGAGTGCGTGATACAAATACCAAGGCAAACGGATCGTGAGAACGTAAGTGACGCGTCTTTGCCAGCACGACGACAGGACACAGCTGCATCCGTCCCAGTCACAGGCAAGCTACAGGCCTTTACGCACCCCGAACTAATTCGGCAGAGAGACGTCGAATCACGCACGGCAGAGGCTGGTGGCTCCCTTGCGCCCCGCCGGCGACTGTGACAGGATTAAAATGAACCCAGAGGCCGGGAGGTGGTGCGGTTATAGGATTATTACAGGGGTTAGCCCAAAATACAAAATAAATGCACTCCCAAAATTACCAAAATGTATTTAAAAAAATACATATAAATTTAAAAAAGAACATTCAGACACAAATCAATCAAACCTCCCAAGGCTCAGGCTCCGGCCGGAGTGACGTAAAGCAAACGCAAAAATCAGACCAATCTGTCATCAAGCTCTCTCCTCGAGTCGTTCTCTGCCCAGACTGTCCGCCGCACTACCTCATCAAGGCCTCGAAGCCAGCGGCTCCAAAGATCGTCGAGATGGGGGAGATAGGCCACTTCAAGCCATGAGGCATGACGACACAGCCAGGAACATCCTGACGAATCAACGCCAGACGAACAAAAGTTGTCGAAAATGTGATTCACGCACGTCAGCTACTGATGTTAGAACAGGGAAATACAGGCGGTTACGATGGGCTGGGCATGTGGCTAGGCCAGGGGAAACAATAAATTCACACAGAATTTTGATGGAGATACCTACTGAAAAAGGCTACTTGGACGGCGAAGAACAACATGGATGATAGCATTAAGACGAATCTTAAGCAGATGAGTAATTAGAACTGGTTGTTGCTCGTGTCCAGGAGCGAGTTTTCTTATTGGCGGTGTTGAGTCTCCTCCAGTCCTGGTAGCAGAACGAGGAAGTCAGTCGGTCATTCATGCGGTTGGTTTGATTTACAGGGAAAGTTCATAGCAACATAAAAACTGAAGCTGCTTCAACTATGATTGTTACGAACTGTACTAGCGTGTTTGGATTTCACAAGTGAATCTCTCTTGTCACAACCGTTGTCTTTAATTATAACAAATGATGTTTAGCCACAAAACAATCTTCCGCTGTCATCCGCCTGACGACACACGTCAGAGCGCGGCTGAAGGCCTACTCAGTCCCTCATCAGAAGAGTCTTCCTTGTGTCAGTCTGATTTCATTCCCAGAAACGACGTGCGGACATCAGACACCGTCATCGGCTTCCCTGTCCCAATATTTCTTTCTCTCTTCCCAGAACTTCTTGTTCAAATAAATCTATGAATTCATGAAAATGCAAGGAATTCCACAAGACACCGGTCAGGGAATTTGACTGTTCATAAAGTTACACGCTCGCAGTTACTGAGCTGTGAATTCGTTTCCTAGGAGCTATAAAGTCCGCACCAGAGGGGTTAACGTCACAGTAATGTTTATTTAATGTCCTCCGATGTGTTAGGAACACTGTCATTGAATTCGTTTCAGACGAAGACCAAATTGCCAGACGGTCGTCTATTACATGTACGCGAAACGAATTTTACCTTCCTTTACCACGAAGACAACGAATTTTTCGCCGACTCTCGAGTTCTAACGCTCTTCGTGTGTACGAGATGCGTCACTCCGTCATAATCACGTGACAAACGCAGCCTCGGGTTCGACCCTAAAACTGCCTTCCCACAGCCCTCCAAGAACATTCTGCGATGCACAGCATCCTGTCTCAACAAACGCCACCGTTTCCTTCCCGTCTCTTTCTGTTCATCATTCGAACAAATTTTGCAGTTCGTTAAATGATGCACGAATCAGTCAACAAATATTACATTTCTCACCTTCTCCGTGCGTGCTGCGTGCCTCGCTCACCTCGTCGCCCTTCATTTAATTACGCTAAAATCCCGTCTGTATGTGCCGGGGGGAGGGGGTGCGAGGGTGTCCTACAAATCAAGCAAACAGAATGAGAAAACGTCACATGCAGCAGACAGTGACGATGTGGCAGACCGACTAGTAAGTCCCTCCACAGGAAACTGGTCCCACAGGATTCCCCCTCAGCTTCCTGTGGCAAAAGGTGCAAACACACGCGAACGTCTCTCCTTAATAATTCACGTCTACATTTTCGAGGGCCTGGAATCTGCACGCGTCGCTATGTCGTGCATCTCACGTCATTAAAACACATGACCGAAAACAAATGACGTACTCATGCCCCTACCCTGTAATAAGTTTAGGACCTATTGGAGCAGCAGTTGAGGAGCCCATGCAGAGACAGAAGCACGCTTCACTGCCGACAGCAGGGCAAAGTGATTTAGGGTCATGCGTGGTTTGTCGGGAGCTCCTCCACCCAACCCCGAGGACAGCCGGCCGCAGTCAGTGCCCTGCTAATTGAACTGGGGCACTAGCTTCAAACACTAGGATCTATTCAACGACGCATTTTCAACTGTACAGGCCTCGGTTGTACGGCGTTTAAAATTATATGACAAGACTCGAAATTATGTGTAAGGCAGAAGTAGTGGCTTATTCCAAAGTGCTACAACAGCATTCATGTGAGAGGGACTGAGCAAAAACACAAAATCCCTAGCTCAGGACCCTACGCGCGGAGATTCGAGCCCGGGACCTTCCAAATACGAAGCAGGACAGAAACGTTCGGGGCTTGTAATCATGGCTGTCCATCTGTAAGCCAGCCACCCAGAATATGAAATATATGAAACGTGAACACCAGTTACGAGGTACAAGTAGGCTGTCCGAATTAGTAATTAGACATCAAAAGAGCCGCTTACCGGAATTTCGTTTCGTAGACTTGAATTTATTTCAGCTCGATGGAGACAGTTGTCAGCGACCTGAGTAAAGGGTTGGGGGGAGGGGTGGCGGGTAAATAACATGGTTGCAAAGAGCCGACGTTAACTGACGTGAGTTAGCTTAGCGCCACGATTTCTGACTCTGGCAACCGGTAGCTTCCTCAGCAGGGTACTGCTTTCCACAGGTTGTGTATCTTCATGCTGACCTGCACTGCGCATCACAAACGGACCTGTGGCTCCGAGGAGAAGCTGACATTTGCTTACCCAAAAGTTAATATCCGTGTTCACGAGAATCAGCCGCTGGTCCCTATGCCAAGCCAGCTAAATCCAGTCCGCACACTACGCCCTTTTATTTAAGGTCAATTTTAACACTGCTCTCTCACCGTGGTCTCCGCCCCTCAGACGTTTCGACCAAAAAGTCATAAATTTTTTTTACAATGGACTGACCACTTTACAGACCTAGGTGTAGATGGAAGGGTAATATCGGGATAAATTTTAAAGAAATGCACCGTGAGGGTGTGGACTGGATTCAGCTGGCTCAGCACAGGATCGTGTGAACCTTTCGGCCCCATAACGCACGGGTAAATCCGGGCGAGAGCGACGTTTGGTGACACGGAAGACGACGTCGGACAACGTGAAAAGCCGCTGAAGACAACGAACATACGAAATAATATTAAAAGTGGACTCTCGAAACGTTTCTGTACAGACTGTACCAAACAACAACTTTTAAAAGGAACGCCCTTTAAAAAAGACGAACAAGGAGAAAAAATACACACGCTACTGGAGTTGAGAGTTTCTTTTTTTTTTTTTCGTCCCCCCCCCCCCCCCTTTCGCCTTGGCCTCAGAATTTAATTCTTCACCGCAGGGTCTACCTGTTCGTCTCTCTCCACCCGTATCATCACAGCAGACAGACTGACCCTCAAATAATAATAAAAAATACGATACCTTCCAGCTACTGGAGCCTACTGGAGAGCGTTACGCTCCGCGGAGGCTACCGCAGAGTGGAAATCACGGCAATTGCACCAGCTGAGCGACTGCCAGTTTCTCAAGGACTCCGTCACCCGTAACAAACGTGTCGTTCTGACGACAATTCTTCTGCACAGATCGACATGGCTTCCACTGCTTATCGCGTTCCTAATTATAATAGTAACACCAGTCATCGCGTGTTCAACTGGAGTTGTCTCCAAGAACAGTCACAGAAAGAAACATGGAGTATGTACAGTCAGATAAAAACGAGTTACGTGCATTGAGTTACAGAAGTCAGTCAAAACAGACGTAACTTCGACTGACCAAGGTCCGTTACTCATGTACATACGCCGGTGTTAAGCTGAGAAATAACATCAGTCCACTGGTAGAACGTCTGCCGTCTTTTGTACTTGTCAGCGGGTCGACACTTTTTTGAATTTCATTCCGCCCACACCTGTCACGTCCATCTCCGCTTCAGTCCCAGACCACGATATGTTTGTTGACCTACGCACTTCTGCTTTAATTCATTTTGTTACCGTCACCGTCATTATTACTAGAGTCAAGTGACGATCCTGAAAATAATACAGCGTTTTAGGTTAGGTTTGAATTATTTTCAGAAAACTCAATTTCAAAGACACGGAATTGGTCCAACTTCTGCCACCTGACTTACGCAGTCATCTGGCTGTACGGTGGAGTGAACTGCCCGTGTTTGGTCCACAAACTTTCTGGACCTACAGACCACAAAGGAACATCACTTCTGTCTCCAAATGACGCCAGGAAGTCTGCCGCACAGTGGCTGCGAGAAGAGGCTTCTGATTGCCCTGAAAGTACGCTTACATTAATCTCACTGACAGAATTCTGCTCGTGGAAATGAGGGGGGGGGGGGGGAGGTTAAAAAGGGGGCTGGGCCTTTAGTCGCTGAGGTTCAGACAACGTCCGCACACACCACTCGTATATTCACACCGAATTAACAGACAGGGTTGTCTTGTCGGTAGTTGTAAATACGTCGATCTGAATCCTCAAACAAATAATATTTTGCCAGGTCCTTGGCGCCAACTCGGTCCAAACAGCAAGCCGGGGGAGTGTCCAAACCGTCCAGACGCGGCCAAAGCTGCCGCCAGCTAGCACTGGCTTACGAGGAGGAATTTGGGCCGGAACGACTACAATTCATGCCTTCTGTCCGACGGTACTCACTTCGAATCTCGCTCCGGTCACCTACATCATATTTCGTGGTTTTATTTACTCTGAAGACATTGCCCGGACAGGAGATCTTACTGTAGTTGGACTGCACACACAACTTACAGTTGATGCGACGTCATTAAATAATTTAAATAAAACTGAAAATTTATCAACGGACGTTTATCCAGAAACAAGTTCCCAAACAAAATATAGAAGACTGTCCCTACTCACTGAGCTTATTAGAAAAGAAAAGAAACCCTGTGAAATCAAATATTATTTTAGTTATGAAAATACTCGTACTCTGAAGCGCAAAACATTGCCTACAGGTTGAGGACAACAGAAATGCGCCCTACACTTCAACAACTCCACACTCGTGCCTTTATGTGGATCCAGGATAAGAACTGGAGACTAGAACTTTCGCGAGGAAGGCCTGAAAGGCGAATTTCTTGGCGGCTGCGTCAAAACGAACCGAAGGGCACGGCGTCCGACAGATAAGACGGAACGAAGAGTTTCAGGAAGGCGTGCCATTTGTAGGCCGAAAGTTACAGCGACACGGATTACGAAATACGAAATCGGAAAACCGACGGACGTGTTTACATTTTTCATCCTACCTCGACCTGTAACTCAGATCGAGAATGGCTAAAATCAGACCATCAGAATGGTCTAAGAGGAGTCCCGAGTTCAGTCTTTATATCGAAATGTAGTAGAAACCAGCGCTTGCGAGAGACGAGTCGCTAAGAACGAGAGCCGAATGTGATGCGACTGGATCTACTTTTACGACGCCCCGTCTCTGCTTTAACAAGTGCTTTTATGGAGCATAAATCCCACAAGATATTTTCGGGTTACGCTCCTGCAGTGACCTCCGAAACACAGAAAAAATGAAAGAAGGTTTAGCAGTCACGAGTATTAAAACATAGAAGCTATTTTTATGGAAATGTAAGTGAGCAGTTCTGGATAATTTATTTCTGCGTCTCATAAGAACGATTATTAATTTCACGAATAATTAAACGTGTTAAAAAACAAGATTGCGTTCGCAAGAGCCGGGCACTGGACAGAATCGTAAGTCAGCTGAATCCAATCCACACACTCATCCGTTTTGGTGTGGCCTCTCCCCCTTCAGAATTTTACACCAAAATTTTACGTATTCTCATGGTCCTCTGGCGTATTCCACGTCCCGTCCGACTCAGAAAACACACGCGGTGTTCGAGCCCGGAGACTTGACACATGCGACTTACATGAATAACACGTGTAATGCTCTTGCTCCCAACACGGAGAATTAAAAACTAGACATGCACCTGCTCCTCGCTATTCCATAACCCACACCCTCGCGTCTCTTTAATCCAAATTCTCTTGCCATATCTGTCACTTACACAGTCGTTCTAGACGTCCTCTTTATGCTCCTCGCCCCCCCCCCCTCAAACCCCCGCAGTGCCACCCGCCGCGTCATCTGTTTCTTCTCCCAAAGCACCCAGCATCTCTGCTCTACAATGCTTGACCTCTGGAGCGGTTTATGGTCTTTTTATGTGTTTTTGAAATACGTGGGTTTCCATTAACGGCCGGACGCTTCGAAGAACGCGACCGAGACGGGTCACTGCGAAAGCCCCAGCACCACGGAGGGAATTCATGCAGGGGCCATGGAGGTGACTGTAGCCGATTTTAGAGTGCAAAAGGCGATCCGCTGTCACCGTCATTTCGCCACTTGACAACCGATGAATCAATAGCAATTATTCAACAAGAACACTCTCACGAGAAAAAAGCAGTCTCGTTACTTCAGCAAAGCAATTTATTTCCAGAAAAAACGCGGGCGCTTAGGCTAATTTACTGTACGCAGCACTTCCAAATTTTAGACGTCTCTGGAATGGCATCATAATCAAGATGTCTTTGGGTGGATACCAAGTCACATAAGTTTCAACGTAATGGATCGCATGACGACCGGAAAGAGACTCGATCTGAAGACAGGGCAAAGGTACAAATGCATTTTCACGGCGTCGAGAGGGCAACTTCAATGCATTTCAACAGAAAAAGTGAAATAAGGACGGAACAAGTGAGCATCAACTTAAGCTCAGACTGGCCTTTTGTCAACTGAGGAGTTTCTTGGCAGCAAAACTAACACAGTGATGATTTCAAGAGGAGATTAGGGGGAAATAAATAAGGAGGCCGAAAGAAGATGGAGTGAGAGATGAGAGGAGATCTTGCAACCAGAAACTAGAAGAACCGAGCTATGGAATTTGAGGACAAGACCGGATTCTACTGCGCATGGTTCTTGAATAGCACAGAAATTCTTTCTCCAGATTCAGCCGTATATGAAGCATTCAAAAGACTTTACGTAACAAAAGGTGGGCCCTAGAAAGGCTGAAACCTGTTGCCGTCGCATTGTGTGAAAGTGTCCGGATGACGAGAAGTGGAATATTAATAGAGCACGCAGCCCTGTAGTGCGTACGCACTTGAACGCCAAGATAAAAACCAGTCCTGTCTCTGAGTCTGGGGATCAGCTAAGATGAGGCCGGTGGACTGGACCAGCGGATTAGTTCCATCGCCAATTTGGGTTCCAGAAACAACACCACATCTTCTGGGTACAGCCGACATACAAGATCACAAAACAGATATTACGAAAAGTCAGTCTTAAATTACACGACACGTTTCTTGCATTTCGTGTTTCCCAAAACGCCGATGTGGGCCTGATGCATGGGCTGGAGGGGCGGTTCGAGCTCTGGTCTCTACGGGTCTTCGCACGCTAACGCAAGATATTTTGTCAGGAATTGGTTTCGTTTCCACATATAAGCTCCTGGGCCAAGAATAATGAACCCGGGTTCGAGGCCGCGTGTAGTCATCATCATGAAGTTACTGCTTCAAATCGCGAGGGGCTGAGGGCAGTCACTGAAGCGGTTACCAGGATTTGGGATGTGTCACTTTTGCTCTACGCTGGTAGAATTAATTTATTTGGCCAAATCATAAATATCACAAATTAAAAAAAGAGAAAGCTCTATTAGATTGTAGAAAGAAAAAGTGTCTTGTCATTTGTTGAAGGTCAAGACGTCACAATGAGGTGCAAGCTGTCGTTCTATTTAAAGACGCAAGACGTCGCGACGCCGTGTCTCCCGACGCCGACAAGCAGATTTCAGATAAAGCGATGTCGAGGCGCGGGATGTGATACGAAAAGTCGCTGACAAACCGAAGGCGAGCTTCGGGACGGCAGCTTGATTTATCTCAATGCGCAGGTCTGAAGATTACTGCACTAGACCAGGATGTGACTTAATCGCATATAATGTTACATTCATTTGCGGACGTACAAGACTCCCACTCGCGCGTCCATCAGAAAACTGACTCCGCTCCCCTGAGAGTGTACTCGACTGTTGGTCTCCCGCGCAGACAACAGCCGGCGGCCTCCATAAAATAGCAGGACCGTACACAATTGCACAGCAGGCAGGGCACACAAATACATGTTGACGCCACGAGCAAGTTTCCTTGTAAAATCATGAAAGTAAGTTAACATTTAAAGAATGTGTTACGGATCACCTCGGGACAGCAATTTCAAACACGACAGCGCTCTTATTAATGCGGGCGCGTAGCCCTCTAGATCGGTCGTTCCGATACACACCGAATTATCTTTCGGCAAAGCAACATGAAAGTCTCTGCTTCCCGAGGGGATCATCTGTACATTCCAGTGCCTGAAAGTCTCTGCTTCCCGAGGGGATCAGTCTGTACATTCCAGGGCACAAGGAAAAGTCCAGATTGTAGATGTCAGGACTACGCAGTACTCCTCTTAACCCGGTGTTTTGTGCCTGTCTGAATGAGGTAACGCTGAGCAGTAAGCAACTGAAATATACGAACTCCGTTGTTCTGCCGCGGTAAGAGTCAGAGGTGTTGTAATTCTGAGGAAATTCACACTGACAGCTGAAATAACGTGGTCACAGGCCTGCGCAACAGGGCTCCTCCTGTCTGCTGCGCACTGCAATGGACGTTGTTATGGCGCGAAGCATACACGCATTAATGCATTAATGGACCTAAATTACGCTGGTGTGTGCATGCGTGCAAATATTTAAACAAAATCTGCGATACGACGACCAGTTATTTATAACAGAGCCTAAATCTGAACGACACAGAGGAAAACCACGTTTACCAAATTCACTCATAGAGCAAATTTGATCAGAATCTGTCCAATAGTGACAGAGAAAACATTCGGGCAGACAGACGAACACCTTCAGCCCCCCCCCCCAAAAAAAAACCCCGGTAATTTATGTTCCTTATGCAAAACACAAGAAAACGATTAAACGTCAGTCGACATGGAGGTTCAGTACACAAGGGGAAAAGGATAAAGGAATCTTGAAACAAACCCAGAAGGAGAATGACAGGACGAGCTGATGCACTGTTAGGGTTCCGGAGGACTTCAATCGTACCAATGTTCACAGGAGGCCAGCATCGTAGCAGAACGTTTACTGCAGTCGCCAAATAACTCTTCTTTTTTCTTTTTTTTTTTGTATTCGTTGCCCTAACAATTAGCTCTGCCAGTCATTTCTCGCCGCAAACATTTCTGTAAGTTACATTTAATTATTTCTCTACGCCGAAACATCGTTACGTTGACAACAAAAGGCACCAAGCAGCGCGTTCTACAATGGCCCGATATCCAAAGAGATTTTCACAAGACGGCGGACGGACATTCTCCGATCCCTCAGGACCCTAATAGACGGAACACGTCAACAGGCTTCGTCGTGTGCATCAAAGCGAAATACACAGCGAGGCTTCGTTGCAACACCAGTGGCTAAATTAACAGTTTCCACGAATATGTCACACCGAGTGTGAAAAAAGGTTAATTCTATTTTTCCTCTCGCATTTCTTCGACATCCTTCATTTTAACGCTCAAAAGACCTCAGCATTAATTAATTTTAACTGAACTCGAAAGAAGCGACGCCAGATTCCGCTGGTTCCTCTTACGTCACGCAACTTCCTGGAACACGCGGATCTTCGCCGTGCTCACAGACCCGCGCCCTCACAACCGATCTCACAAGCTCCATTTTAATATCATCCTCACATGTAAAACCCCCGTGCAAGGCAAGAACTGACGTGTGTTCTGGTGTTTGACGGGGCCCTGAGAGAATCTGCAGCCCTGACAGAAGGCTGTATGAACATCAACTTCGTAATCTGGGCCACCACCGAATACAATCAAATTGTTCGCATGAAGAAGGATGAAACTGACGCAACACACACGACGCATTTGAGGGAAAGGGGCGACTTCCAGGATGTTGAGCCGTGAAGCCAGGTATTTACTGACACGACGTTTCAGAGGCACTTTCTGCAATGACCTTATTGAATGGAGTGTGATGGTGTGAACTACATTCAAGCGTATCAAACAAGAAAGACTGGGGTCCACGAAACGTCAGACCGTCCGTGGCCAGCAAGACGACCTGATGTCTCTACTCCACGATGACCAGAAAATCGTGGGACAGGCAGACTGAGTTACAGGTTCATTAATGACGAGCGGACCCATTCTTCATGCGACGCCCCGCCCGATCCTCCACTTTATTAATATTAATTCCACGTCGTTAGTGTCTTCTCTTTAATAAACGTGAAACGTGAAGATCCTCTTAAGGCTGGCTGCGAACATCCGGTGAGCTAGCGCACACAGTGAGGAAGTAAGGAAAAATCGGAGGTGAGAGCTGAGTTGCGAACAGCTCCAGGCAATCACACAAGTGCGTAAGAGTAAGCCATTGATCACTCAGCTTATCAAGAAATTCCCCGCCTCTTATGGAACCCCCGAGATTTCATCGTTGTTCTCATAAGAACCAGCCGTTAGACTTCACTAAAACCTGGACCTATTCCAAATCCTCACACCCTGTCTCTTTAACATCCGCTTTAATATTATCCTTCCCCCCACGCTTAGTTATCCGAAGTAGCCGTTTCCCGTCAGGATTTCCACTACGTGCATGCTACATTCACCGCCCAACTCGATGCATTCAGATATGGATCCCGGTCCCTCAGGACGCACCTGCTCGCCCCTCCTTCGTTCATCAAATCGCTTCGAGTCGCCGGGGCACAGCAACACACCAGGTGACTCCCAGCGACAGATGATAGATGGTAAATGATATTTAATTTCGTGGAGCACAACAAAAACGCTCTCCTCATTAGGCTGGACTGGAAGCCCTGCGTCTAATTGCGTGGCGTATGCAGAGCTCATGGTCGGGCAGGTAGCATGCCGTCGGCATTTCGGCGAAGGTCGCCCGCTCACAGGCACCTTCGCTGACTGTCCGTCTCTCGAACGGGTGGACGACTCGCAGATTTGCAGGACACGGTCGAGAATTTCTCAGTCTTCTACAGAACCGGAGGGTTCATCGCCGTGTTCACTAGAGCCCGCCACCGAATTTGTCTTCAGTCACATAATAGAAGCGCACATTCTCAACCGCCGGTCTGTAAGTCTAGATCAGGCAAGTGATCTCAGCGCATTTATCATTTCCTCCACGCTTGCTGCAAGCCCCACCCATCCCACCTCCTATTAATGACTCAATCGGTTACAGTTCGTCATGTATTATTCATTCCCCTGCTCCTTGGGTTATATTTATAGACAGTTTGTCCTCAAACAGGTAAACATTTTCATGTGTACTAATTTATTTACAAATTCGTCTGTAGAGATTCGAGACGAGTACTGCAGAATATACGAATCAGGCGTAAAGTTTCCCGGCGTGTACAACGTCAGTTTTCATATTACCCAGAAAAGTACTTCAAAACAAAGATACATCAAGTCAAAGAAGGGACTTTTAAAGCAGCCCCTATGCCCAAGCCCCGCACCGCAAGGCGTACGGGAAAATGAATGCAAGCTATACTACACCGATTCTAAACCTAAGCCGTGGTCTACATGCCAGCTGGCCGTGTCTCAACTGCGCGCACAGTGGGTTGATTTCGTTTTGTTGCGGAATGTACAAATGTGAGAGGAAGATAGAAGTATTTTAAAAAGCTTTCTGCCTACGAGTGTATTGCCATGCAAGGACCAGAAGTTTGTGCACCTCTCAGTCTGCAGACGGTGGTGGCACCGGTGGAGGATTCAGCGCGCTTAAGTCAATGGAAAGTCGGTACTAAAACACTGTACGCCACATCAGCCAAGGACATCACGGGCCGAACTTTCATAATTTCAGTCGACCGGCCCGAGGAGCATTTGGTATGAACCCGAATTTTATCTTCAAATCGAAGCTCGAAGCGTTTTTACAGGGACCGGCGCCCTATTTTGAATCCAACCCACGACCTCACACCTCACTTTTCAACATAATTTAAGTACCTCCATCTTCGCCTATGTCTCTCAAGAAGAGTCTTCTGACTAACATTTTGCGCTTGTCTTATATCTTATTGCGCCTGCGCCTGCGCATTGCGCAACTGCGCTGTAACCTCAAGATGTGGAAAGGTTCCGCTCAAGGTTGCAGACTGAGGGCGGCTGCTTACCCGAGGGTGGCAAAATACGGCTTCCAGGGCGTCGCATAAGAACAAACACAAGACCGTCTGTTGACTTAACGTACGCATGCTTAAGAGACAGTAAGTTGTGAACGGACTTAATAAAACTGGCAAGTCCTCCGTCCTGGTGTAACCAATTGCCGAACCGACAAGCGGTACACCGCGTCTGACTTCAACTCAAGACGGAACCGTTTCAAACCTCGGCACTCCGTTGTCTTTATTTCTTCTGTTATCAACTTGATGATATTGTCTGCATGCACTTGGCATTCAGAGGACGGGGCCTCGTGGGAAAAACCCTCCTATCACGTTCTAACTCCTGTTTGCGGAGGAGTTAACATGCATTCCACGCAGGAACTGCGGTGCCACACTGCAAAGGTCGACGCATGCAACAGCTAAGAGTTGGCCTTAACGGCTCTAAAAACTCAGGATGTTAGCAAGGACCTTCCGTCAGCGCCACGCTAATGACGAATGTTGGAGTCATGCACGTCACTACGACAAGCTCCTCTGAAACGTCGGTCAATATACATCAGATCACGCGGTGCGACGTCCGAGAAGAAATCTTCCTGTAGATTTGCTGTAAGCGTGTAGTAACTTAATCCAGTCCCCCACAAGAAAGGAGATGAAATATGACGTAATTCAACTTACAATTCGGCGATCTATAAAGTGATTGACCGGAATCGGGGGCTCGAAAGCTGATAATGTTTCTGCGCACATATTGTCTTCATAAATGGTACTGTAAGCTGAAGACGGACACTGGATCACAATTTCCGAAATGGAATTAATGACACGTACCGCAAAGTAAATGTGCAAGGGTACTTAATAAACCAACGCGCGTCACGTACAGACTGCTCCATTTAAAACGCAACCCTCATAACAGTATTTGTAAGCTTTGGTGACATCAATGCAACGAGAGAAACATTTCTTTCAATTCACTTCCTTTTCGAGATAACATAAAGATATTGAACACTGAACGCACCACATTCGCACTTGCGCAGCGGGCGTGAGCAGCGGCCTAGCAACAGGATTGACCTTGACTCGCG
>NW_019059631.1:712299-724074 GCF_000696155.1 Zootermopsis nevadensis | reverse complement strand
TTACACGGGGGCGAAGCTGCTTCTGACTTTATTTTCGGTGCGTCGTTGTTGCGGGGATCCGTGTAGAACTGCAGACTGAACCAGCTGGTCCGCTAACAACAGGTTCAGACTACAAAAACAGGCGGATTCAAAATGGACAGAACGCAGAGACGCAGACTTTTTAAATCGACTGGGCCACGAAACAAAGGACTGCAGTTCAAACATGGCGCTGGGCAAGACGCGTGGTAGGCGGAGGCCAAAAAAGGCCGGTCAGTTCCATGACAGCTTGAGGATGGTGGTCCGCTGGTGACTTGAGCTACTCTAGCACAGAGGAGCCGCTCACTGCGTTTGCGTACTATCAGAATGAAGGCTTACAGCAGCAGGAGCATTGACAGTTAAGTGAACCAGCTGAAGCCACTCATCAGATTTAATTACGCTCCATTTTAATATTATCCTCCCATCCGCATCTAGGCCCGCAAAGGTTTCTATTCCCCTCGGCCTTTCGGTTTGAAAGTTTCCTTTAACGCCTCATCCGCCTTGCTTCTTTCAGCCACCTGACACGGCTGGTAGCCCTGGAAGAATTCACTTTGCACCATTTGGGGTGAAGAATTCTTGCTACAGTAAACGAAGATGTCGTTATCATCTGCAGATACGTATTTTACACGCACTTAAACCACCTACGCGACGCACTGCAATTTATTCTCACGAGTTTATTCAAACATCCTGCTAAGCCAATCCATAATTAACAGCTTTAACAGCGATGGATGTATTTTTCTGTTCTCATTGCCCAGTAATTTACAAGCTGGACGACTGAGATTACGACTGTTAGCGGCTGGCTATTGTTCAACCCCCTCTTCTGCCCGGACACCTGGGGGGGGGGGTTCCTGTCTGGCCTCTCTTTCTCTCCCAAAGATGTCAAGGCGGTCAAAGCGTGAAGCCCCGAGAAGTATCGACAGCCTCCCGCGAAACTAGCAGGCACGAGTCGAAACACTCTGCACTCTAAACTGCTCCATGGAAAACAGACGCTGAGAGTAGCTCAGTTGGTCAACAATTCTCCGCCTTTTATGGAAACCCAAAGGTTCATAACCGTGTTCACAACAACCCGCCACTGGACCCTGTCCTGAGACAGCTGAATCCAGTCCACACCCTACTTCCTTAAGATCCATCTTAATATTATCCTTCTAACTACGCCGGTGTCCCCAGCCAAAACGCATACGCGTTTCTAATCTGCACCATACGCCCTGCTTGCGTAACCTCGCTCATATTTCTCGATTTGAGAGTCCGAATACCGAGAACTAGAGCGACAGGAAAACAACAAACATGGCTGCAAGAAACCAGTCCTGACTTCGGTTCTCAAACGCGACACAAAAAAGTATTACGCATGAGGAGGAGTTCTTTTAAAGGTCCATATAAGCATGGCCGTTTCTTCCACTGGCGTGGCCAAGGACATCCACTCTCTGTCTTATACTCGTAGTATGCAACGGCGAAACCAAACTCGAACAAAACGCTACAAAAAGGAGAAGACACTTCGCTCCTGTCGTCCCTTCACAACATCAGCAGTCAAGTGTCACCATCTGAATGCTGATTATTAGCCTCTGATTCATTCACTTCGCTTTGTTCCTTTTGTTGATTCGTCCTACACGTGTGGGAGTTACATATTCTGCAAAGTTTACGTGCACACAATACGTACGTAGAAACAGCAAAGCAAGTCAGCACTTGAGAATTCAAATAGACTGCTTTTCCTCTCTCATACTTTTCTGTTAATACGCTCCTTCAGATGCTGAAGCTGAAAACCCTCGAAGTGTCCGGGCTTCTTTTTCGCGACAACTCGGGCACACGCCGTAATGGCAAGTCTCGTTATAGCGACGACCCCCGGTAGCCCAGCTGCTAACAAATACACTAATTAAACACACTTGCAGGAAGGACACTTTAGAACTTCGTGGGCGGCCCACGCGTCGGCGAAACAAACGACGACATTAGTTTCCTGATTTCGTCCTAATTTTCATTTCGTTACGAAAAACAATGCGTCTTATTGGTGCTCCAAATGCTTGACCTTGCCACACTTGCAAAAGAATTATTATTTAAGCGCTCTGTATTAATAATAAGTCTCAGCTGATCCGTCAGTGCATAATCTAGGTGACTGAATAAAACTAAGTACAGTCACAGAGCTGTTTCTGACCGAGAGTCGCGTAACATCACAGACAGATGAGGATGGCACTGACCCTACAAATCGTCAGTCAGTATGGCGTAACAGAGACCAAGAAGTGCTTTTTAAGAGCCTGCACTGATACCTACGCGACAGACAGAACGACACGAAAGTCAGCCATTTTTGTTCATCGAAAAGGAATCGACATCTCCCGGAAAATCAAATTCCGTTAGAAGTAAGCAGATCTGTGGACCAAGTGTCAACGTTCAGAAAAAGTTGTTAAATGCAGTGGTTACGCACCTGCGCCATGTTTTCTTTGGATGCGGAGTCATGAAACAACTGAACGTCACGTCCACCGAAGGCACCAGGATTTCAGAACTTAGTCAAAGATACGAATGGCTCCACGATCTGGTTACAGCGCATATCGTCCACAGAGTAAAAGACAAACATTGGAAACGAAAGTCACCGCCAGCACCACGGATTAACATCTCCGTCTGTTACAGGCATTAAGACTGTTCCGTCTGGAGGTCCCTGACATCTTCTGCCCTTGGTTTATATGAAATCTGAAAGGCATTTTCTCTATCAAAATGTCGAGCATGTAATCTGCGAGAATACACATTAAGACTGAACATTCTCGAACATAAAATAAATTAATGGCTGTATCAAAAACGGACTGACGTTTCTTAATGACGCTGTGCGTTTTGTATCAACAAGTAACTAAGGCTTCTTTTACCGAAGAAAGAACTTTCTTTTTTGTCTTTAATGGTTTATATGTTCCGCTGCATTAAAACAAACGCAGCTCGAAAGGAGAGCACAACCGTTCAGCACATCCTGAGGTGAAAAAAAAACGTGGGGCCACGTAAACATTGCACGGCCGCATATTTGTTTCGACTATTTCTGATACTGCCGGTACGGCGCATAACTACATACATACAGGAAACTGGAAGGCTGCCTGACGTAGTCCCCAGATTCCGTAGACTTTGCACGGCAGGCAAATCGTCACGTGGACGACGTACATGAGAGAGACCCACAGCGGTTGGCAAAATTGACAGTCATAATGTAGAACGTGTTAAGCAGGTTACTGTGTAAGATGCAGGCATGCTCACTCACCCCACGGACCAGAGGCCTCTCTCAGCCGGTCAAGAGATTTCCCGTCTTTTATGAAACCAAAAAGTTCATCGCATGCCCACGCACGTAATTCGTGTGAGAGTCCTGATGGACCACGGCTTCAGAATAAGCGCGGACCGAGTTGATGTGCTGGACACACGTGAGAAGCGTGCTCTAGCTTTGTAAACACCCTGTCAGAGATACCTTCGGCTTAGTAACGCATGTGTGCCCGAGCCATGCGTGTAAAATGCGCTGGGTTCCAAACTCCATTCCGAATGCTTTCTGCTCTTCGTAACAACCACAATAAAAATCGAGAAATATGTTCCTAATATAAAAAGACACGACGGAGACAGCCCCGTCGTTCGTAATTTAGTGCAGTCCCCATTTGAATTTAAATTCAAATAAACCCCTGGAACCGGTCTGACACAGAGTTTGCTCGGACGTTTATGACCATGCACGTTATCTGCAGACCATTGCCTCTCTCACTGGCACACCAATTTCGAACAACTTCGTCATTTATACAAGTCACGCTGCATTTTAGGACAGCGAAATCTAAGGGGGAACGAGTGGATGGGCATGTAGCACGCACAGAACATGGGCGACTATCTGCTTCTAGACCGGGACGTCAGAGTAAGACAGAAATAAGATACCGGGTTGATATCTTGGCTCTTCGCAATGAGAATTTTCGTCGCATGCAGTGTAACCTCTGTAGCGAAACATCGTCGTTTAAAACCCTAATGATCTTGTTTTCCAAAGCAATTAACTCACATATTGACAACTGCCTCTTTTCAGTCTTAGTCTGTGGTGTTGCGTTTCGTGGTTTTCCTTACTCCCTAGACGCTACCTTGTAATACGTGACGTCGAGTCCTTCCAAATCCTTTCCTACTCATCATTCACGTACGATCCGATGCAACCTGTACAGTTGAAGTAACGTTGTTAAATCAGTCGACAGCGATATCACGTGATGATAGGCACGTCGTTATTACGAAATAATGAACCTGGGGCCTGCAGGACATCGGCCTGGGCCTGGACCTGACCGGGGTCATCACCTCGCTGGCCACGGACCAGTCCGCAAAACCGATTCATTCAAGTGACGTTATTCGTCGACCTACTGCGTTCTTATAAGGGACTGGCCAATTGGAAAGCTCGATACAAAAGTGTGTACAAGCTCTTATAAGGGACTGGCCAATTGGAAAGCGCGATACAAAAGTGTGTACAAGCGTCTGTCTCTGTCTGTATAAAAATTTTCGCCGCTGAACTTAGTATACGCACAAAGGTGGGAAACAAAGGCCTGCGATGAATAAATACTTCGTGTACGTGGATCTGTGAGTCGCGAACACAGGTCCGGAGCGGCAAAAGTTCAAACTTCTGTGATTTGCAGTCGGGAGAATTTGGTTCGTCACCACCACCCGCTTTTCGTGGTGCGTGAACGGCACGTAAATGAACATCTCAAGGCCAAACCCAGGTTTCACCTGCCAAAAATCACAAGGGACAAGCGACTGGACTGTCTCAGGTTTTACGTCTTCCATTTTCAGGTCTGATAAATCAACAGTAACATGTAGCACGCATACCGAAAACAAGAAATGCACACAAACTTTTGGTTCGGAAGACCCATGACAACGGGACGCAGTGAATCTTTTGAAAATGGAAAGATCATGATTTGTCACAACGTCCACGGCGTCTCTTGGGAAATTTTGGTGTTCTTTATTGCTATCCCACGCTTCTCGTTTCTTATACACAACTGAAGACTCCAGACATCGAGTTTGTAATCATTCTTATATCTATCGACATTCTCGGCGGTAAATCTACTGCTCTAGGTGTGCTTTGTGCCTGAAGGCTACACAAATTCTCCACTACAAGACGCGAAGAACTCCACTCTTATAATTCTTAGGCATTAAAGATCTCGCACAGAAAATCCACGCTTAAACTTCGCTCCGTTCCGGTCCAGCTGCTGAGCAAATATGACAGGTGTCAGTGCAAAATCGGCCTACGTCTATCATTCTTTGGGTGACAAGTAACTGTTCAACGCAAGAAGCAATGACTTCGTAGGGGCCACGGCGACAAAAATATATCCACCGATGAACGACAGTGCAAAGATGGCTGTCTTCAGTGTTGCAGCGTCGCGTAGTCTGTTCGAAGATTACCGACGCTTCAGAGGTCCTTGCTGCCTCCATCATCAGGGCACTGCAACCCAGAAGAGTGCCAGCCATCTTCATACTCACCGCCGTGAGAACCTAAACTCCCACTCAACGACAATATAGTCTACACCGAAGACCGCCACATCACGTAAACAATTTCTTTGATTCAGTTTAGAGCGACCCTCGTATGACCAGCACAGATCTCCGTGGTGCTTTAGAGCTGTCTTACGTACAGAATCACCCATTCGAACAGCAAAAATGAGTGCACGGTGTGAGATAACACTTCTGTGATGTGCTTTGTTCTAAATCACAAAGTCAGCTCACTTAAATTTTCGAAGCGTGCAACTTCTGTTCTGGGGCTGTACTCAAACGCAGTCCTTGGAATACTACAATTATCACTCGTGAACGACGTAGTGTATGTGTCCCGTTGCTCATAAATCAAAGCGATGCACTCGCATGTGGAGCGAACTGTTTCCGCATGTGTCGTTGGCTGATAGCCCTTCCTGGAATTCATGTAAGTAATTTATGGCTTATTGTTCCTGTATCCTGCAAGGCCATGTACAGTGAATCCTCTTCCAGGAACGTTCCTTCATTATTACAACGCAGAAGGCTGGGACCAATTAAAGAGACAGCAGCGTCGCCATATAAAGACAGGACGCCCCATAAACAACGACCCCGACGTACATTTCTAAAAAACAATACAACTACTGAACCTTGCAATTCAACCACAGAACAGAAATTTACAAAGAGACGTCACGCGCCTTTATGAGCTCTGCCTCGTGTCCTAGGTCGTGTACATTGCGACGCCATCACCACCAGAATTGCTTTACTGCGTTTACTGATTCATTTTTGTGGCACGTACTGTTACGGAAATGTTGCCAGATTCTTGTTTTAAGTGACAGCAAGAACATCGAAATGAGCTTCCTGCAAATGATACAGCGTGACTTCACAAACAACGCGGAACCTGGCTCTTCTATTCCCCTGGCTCGGTAACTCGAGTGGACACTGTTCTGTTTCAATTTCTGTGGGGAGATAAAGCCTCGTTGAAAACGATATCTGGGGGGCTCAGGCGGGTTGACGTCAGCAAGGCTGCTGCTGCTGACAGAATCACCTCGCCCGCGTTCTGATCCCGGCCAGTGTGTTAGCCATGGAGCGATTTCAACGAGGAACTGCAAGCAAAATGTCACGGATTAACAAGACCAGGAACAGAGCGTTTGCTGACACTGCCCGGCAGGCAGCCTCCTGACTCCCGACAACTGCAGGCTTATCCCACCGTCACGTGACAGCCTTCCCAGTTTCAAATGCGTCATTTAGGAAATGAACCCGGGAGCCACACGCAGGCCGTGCGGAATTTTGCTGTGCATATTCATTTATTTTGCGACGACGCACAAACTACGCGAAGGCAATGCACAATCGAGCAGCCCGTGTAATTACTACGACATACTTCGTCCGGAGCAACTGAGGAAAACACGAAAGTACTCTCAAGTCGACATCGTACCGAGGTTTCTTAAGAGCCAGAGGCGTAACAACCCATGGATCTGAAAGGAGACGGTGTCACTGAACGTTCCACCACGAAGAAGCGCTTCCAGGCCGATAGAGGCGTGAACATGAAGGTTACTTCCTCTTACAGTTGAGAAACACGAAATTGATCGAGGTAGCTCTGAACACAGTCCTACTGCTGGGCTTTTGTTGTTGCCACAGTCTGATTCCACAAATTAATGATCTCCAGCTCTTGATGACTTTGTGGTTTTTTTGTTGGGGGGGGGGGGTGCTGTGACGGGAGAGAGCTTGTGCGGTCGGTCTGCATGATAGCAGCGCGGTAACTTTATGATCCGGACTCATCTGTTTCCAGTTCTTACCTAAAGACGAACCCACAGTTCCAGGAAAGAATCTTTAAAGGAAACAGAAACAGGTTTTGCGTTGGTAGGAGCCAGCTACGTCTTCTTCGCTCCAAGTACATAAAATGGATCTTTTGGGGGGGGGGGGGGATGTCCTGTCAGTCGGCGTGTCTCATATTCGAAACTGCTGTATGGATTCAAGATGACCGAAACTTTATCTGGCGAATTTGAGCTTTGTTCTTGTAGCATTAGGTTAACGCCATCTTACCAAAAACGTCTCGTTGTTTAAAAAGAATTGGTATCTGGCGTTAAATAATTGTTCGTAGGACATAACAATTTCCCAACTCTGTGGTGTAGACTCTTTCCTAAGAAACGGACAGTCGATCGGTTAGCCAAGGATTCTCAGCATGTCATGGGAGCCGAAGAACGTTCATTACCGTCGAGGAAAATATCCACAACGCTCAGTCGCAGCTTTCCTACTGTCATTAATAATTACTGACAGACGAGAACAAAGAAGTGCCGTCTGTACGCACCGCGAACAATTTTACAAGTGGACTGGGGCCTGGAATTGCACTACAATCAATTTTATCGAGAGTGTGAAGCAGGTAGCCTACCAAAACGGGCCATTTCTTGTGGCACCGGCGATAAACTGCACGTATTTGCGCCTGGTTCACGTACAGGCACACAGTGCACAGCTTGACCTCCGCGCGTGGACAAACAAGTAATTCCGAGTGGGCATGGTACCCGGAGCAGACGAACGATGCAAGAACGTGCCAAGCTGTCCACGTTAGTGTCTTAGTATAGGATTACAGTGTCACTTCGACCACGCGCATGGCGTTTCAAACACTCGATGTAATCAGAAGAAAAGTCGCTTTATTCATGCTCCATCGTCTGCTCTTAATATCACTGCTCTACAAAGTACGGCCCAAGACTGAAACGTGATATTCTTCGAAAGAGCCTATGGCCTATGGCCTATGCGTATCCTTGAACCGAGGGCAGCCTGTCAGTGAGAGACATCGGCTCTGCGTGCTGCCTGCCCGCCTGTCACGCACTCACAATGCCGTACACATCTTCCCCGCGTGCTCCTGCGATCCGAGCCAAGCCAAGCCAAGCCGAGGCGAGCCTCTTGTTGTGAACACGGGCTCAATGACCTCGTGAGGTCAATCCACCGGGCTGTGTAACAATGCAGTGCCAACGCACTTATGATGATGGGCCTCTTTGTCCGCTTGTTTTCTGTTGTGTTGTGATATTCGATCTTTTATTTTGCAACTTTCAGTAAACTTTCCAGTTTCTTCACAAAGGAAACTCGTGAGATTCCGGCCATAAGCTTCTTTCTTACTGTATTTAACTCGTCCGTTCAGCATCTGAGCGCCTGAATTCATTTTTATCAATCGTTTCATTGGCTTCTGTGCTGAGGTGCTAGGCTTTAAAGGCCAATTCGCGTGTCCTACATGCAGTGTGCAAGTTAGATCATCGCCTCAGACGAACCACGACTCAATTCATGACGTCACTCCCTTACGACGGTAGGCGATATTTAAGGCAGCGACTGAAGGAGCCATCGGAAAAGAGAGGCAGATTGTAAACAGCGAAGTCTAAAGAAATACAGAACGAAGATCCGGCCAAAATAACAAAAGATAACAAAATTACAAACTCGCCAGAAAGTGGAGCGAAAACGGATGTTCGATGTTTACACAAGTTGGACACGAGTGATGCAGAATGCCATAGTACAAGGGGCAAACAAACATGGCCGGGTAAGACAAGGTGACCAATGTTGTTCAATATTTGCACTGGAGACGACACAAAACTGCAGGAAAATGCCGACAAACATTTTATTTTTAATGACATAAATCCGAGGCGCAATGACAAATGGCAACATCGAGGCAGGAAACTCGTAATCTCGGAGAACATCCACAGTTTCAGGTTTTCCTTAGCGGAACTACGTCTGCGTGAGTCATAGGAAACGGGGGGGGGGGCACTGCGCTGGGCCCTTTACCTAGCCTCCATCTCTGGGGGCAACGGAAGAATTCCAACTAGCACACATTTCCGACAAATTGAGCTTCAAAATTTGTAATTTTCACGAAATGGCCTGAACATGTAGCACGTATGATGGCAGACAAACTTAAAGGGGACATACCGCTTCGGAAACGGAGGTACAGATGAAGATGGCTGTCTTCTGGGTTGTTGCGCCGTGTAGTCTGGTAGAAGTTTACCGACGTTTCAGAAGTTCAAACAGCCTCCATCATCAGGGCTATGAATCGCACGGCGCAACAACCCAGAACACAGCCATCTTCAAACTCACAGCCGTAAAACCCCCAAATCTTACATTAGGTACAGATGTGAGAAGACCGTATAATATTAAAATGGATCTTAAGACGACGCAATGGATTCATCTGTCTTGAGGATAGGGTAAAGCAGTGTGTTCTTACGAACACTTGGGTTTCCGTAAATGACGAGGAATGTTGTGACCAGCTGGTAGACTATCAGTTTCCTGAAAATGTCTCTCTCTCTCTCCCCCCCCCCTCAAAGTGAGGTAAGAAATAGGCCTGTGGGCACACTGACTGCGGGATGCGCAATCGAGATTATTATGTGGGAGGAGGTCGACCTTTGTTCTTATCTTCGACCGCGACAACCGACTTCATATTTTCGTGAGTCGTAGCCAGAACAATTCAACTGTTTTCGTCAAACACCCGCAAAAATTGAGATAATTTATACAGGCCTACAAGAACAAGCTACAAGACTTACTACTTTCTTTACCACGAACTTTCTCTCCCTGCACAGGCGCAATCCATCCGTGGCCTTGTCGCCAGGCGCCAACCTATTTTACAAAGCGAAAGCCACTTGTCCACTCCGTGGCAGCTGCAATATTGGACCATTTGGCACACGCGCACGTCAATACGACTGTATCTGTAAATAACAATTCCACTGCTGAGGTGCAGTTAATTTTCAGAGAAACCCAGGCACGTGGAGAGGAATTCTCTTCGCAAAGAACAAAAGTTGAACTCAGAATTCACGACGCCTTGGTCGTACGAATGCGCCAGTGGAAGGAAATGTCACTCGTGAACACATCGTACTAGAGGGCCCTCCGTATCGGCGTTACCATGACGACACAGGAAGAGAACGAATCGGCATTTTACCTCTTAAGAATTCAACGCTTGTTCTGCAATGACGCAAAACCACGCCCACGTCGCGTATCACAAATTCCCTTGAACGCATCGAGGGCAGTACTAATTCATCTTGTGCTACACACGAATGCGCCTGCCCGGTAGCACGCAAATAGACACGTCATATTTCATTCCTCAGACCTGCGAATAACAAGAAATGGTCTTCGGAATTTATGAAATGTTAGTTCATGGGACTTCGTATGTACAGACATCATGAAAGAAACTTAACAACAAAGACACGCAGGCCCACCGAAGGCTCTTTTAAGATAAACCAGCGGCCGTTCCCTTGCGTCGTGAGTCAGGGAACAGAACAATACGCGGACGAGAGGAACAGCTCGGAGACACTCGAATCCTCGTGTCTGTAGGAGTGCTGCTGATTGGAGACAAATGTTGCGCACAGCGAGAAGCTTCAACAAGAAATGTGGAGTGTTTCAAGACGCAACGAGAAGTGAGAGGAAAAAAACAGTTTATCGCACAAGATGGCCAGTATTCGTCTTCAGCGTGAACTATAAAGAAAGGCTTTGTTTTGACATGGTCACACAATCCAACTCCTTTTATAAGTGGCTTCGCTACTGATGGGGTTTTTTCTGTGTCTTTCGGGACGAACTCTCGCTCTCCGTAACTGCTGAAGATTGATAGAAAAGACGAAAGACGTAAACCATCAGGCAGACCGAAGAAACTCAACAGCAATGCAAAGGAGCTGACAGTGACAGATTTGTAGTCGCTTTACAGGGCAGGAAGTCTTCCGCCACTTTTCGTATCACCAGGACTTACAATGTTTAATTTCGTAGTTCCTACTGGTTTTCTACTGCAACGTGAGAGGCAACTGGGGTCAATCTGTGGTCTTCTGGATGCAGCGTCGTGAAAACCTGCTTCCTTCCTTCCTTCCTTGCTTGCCCGCCCCAGGGCTGCTGTGACAGACGTGGCCGAACGCCGATCCGCGACTGTCCTCTTCTTGTGTCAATCAGCTCTCTTGCGATTCTGCAATGCGGGATCCACTTAAGATTGGTAGCACCTCCCTCGCTCTTGCTGACACAAAAACAGTAAACTTCTACGCTTCAGTCACGCCTGACACTGCTAATAATCCCTGGGTAATAGCGGCCGGAGCCTCAGAAACGCAGTTGTCTGTCGATGAGCAATAGCTCACAGAAGCTACTGAGGAGGCAAACATTGCTCCAGTCAGGTTATGAACCCCGTTGAGGTGCCTCTTTTGCCTCCGAGATGAAGCCGAAGGAAAAGGCCGTCCCGTGCATTCGCTTAGGATCGAAAAATGCAAACTTGTTCTTCTTCTAAAAGCCTAGGCCAAACTCAAAATGATGTCAGAACAAGACAAGAAATGATGTAGTGTTACGTGAAATACGAAGTTCCTTCACACACAAAAAAAAACACACAGATTATCGTGCCGA
>NW_019059631.1:690584-711128 GCF_000696155.1 Zootermopsis nevadensis | reverse complement strand
ATAATTACCGAGCAAAAAATTTTATATCCACTTCTCTCACATCTCTCGTGAGTGCTGCATGGCTGCCAAAAATTTACAAATTAACTTCCATGAGTATCACATCCAACTTTACCGGCAGATCCAGTGTCGTCGTCAAACATTTGCTTCTGGTATGCGCTGCTCGTACCATACGGTCGGTCGACCTCCGCTCCTCTGGCTGGCGCCTTGCCAAAGTTATCTCTCAACATGTTCCAACTTGCAGCCATGCACTGCCAACCAGTATCAGCACACTGCACCGTTTCCAATGCAGCCACAGCATTCACAGGCCCCGTCTACCGGAACCTCAAGAATTAACAGTCGAAAAAATCAGGGATGCTGCAGAGAATCTCTGCACACGTCTGCATCCTACTTTATCTCATTACCGGTATAACGATAGGAAAGGCACATGAAATGGTTGGAGAAATCTGCTAGTGGAGGAGCCTCGTAATTCACACAGGCACTGAAGACATACAAAAATCTTATACTTAGCCGTAAATGATGGGCAGATAATATTAAAGCGTATCTTAAGGAAATGGAGCGGCGCAGACCGCCTGCCTGAAGACTGCCATCAGAATCGTCTCCTTTGGGGTTCTGTATTCCTCATCCTTCTCGATTCTGTCGCCTTCGTAACACTTCCTGAACAATAGGCCTACACATTACGAAGCTTCTCGAGTCACGTCATCACAGGCCCACGAGGTGTACGCCGTCGGTCCTAAGACGGGCTTCATCTGTGACCCTTCACTTGGCTGGTGAAGGCACTGCCATTTATTTGTCGATTCGTCAGTGGTACAACGAGCAAGGAGACGAGACGAACACGAACACGAACACGAAAACGAAAATCTTTGTGTCCGGAGATGGCCGTTTGCGTAACTGTAAAGTCTACTAAAACAATGGCGATCGAGGGTCCCTTTGATGAATTTTAATATTCCTTTCTTACTGTTTCGCTATTGGACACATCGAGCTGGTCCATACTAAATAATGACATGCGTCTCTACCAGAGGGCCAAGACCTGTGTTGAGTCAATGCACGGGCACCTCGGAACCGACCGCCGCCTTCGAAGGACAGAAGTCTTCTTTGACGCGAGCCCAAATCCTAAAATTTATGGCACTTGAATACAAACTCAGTGGGTCCTTACTTTTTATCGTGGCTTTCAAGAAGTGGGCAATAAAGTTTATAATTTACGAGACGTTCCAATATGACTTAGACTATATTTCTTTCACCTTTCTTTATTTTATAACTTCAGAGCAAAGTTTATATACTATTACAGTCACTTCCAAATTCACTCCCCCCTCCACCCACTCTGACAGCTTCCTTATTCCAACCGCAGAGAAATCGACTCATCAGGAGCAGACGTCATTGTCTTCTGATTGGAATGCCGTGTAGAAAAATCAGAGACCCTGTTTCCTTCGATCGATGCCCAGATCTCCCATATTATTATTATTATTATTATTAATATTAAGCACATAATTTTATTTATATTCATTCTGGTAAACGTGTCACATTTATTTTTTAAAAAATGTACCACATTTCAAAATCCAACTGTTACCACAGCACCAAAATAACTTTTTTGCACGCAGGCCTGAATAGAGCGACCTGAAATCGCCGTAACATACAGCCTCATAAGACTTGTCTTTTCGGAGTGTGTATGACGGATTAAGGCTTTGACCGGGATGTTCTTTTGTTAAATCTTATGTGGTACCGCCTGATTCGACTTCTAATGGTTAAGTGAAGTGTTTTCTTCGCGGTACGGTCTGGATTCGTAAATATTATGAAGACAAGCTTCGGCTTCAAAGGGTTAACCAGCTGATTTTCGTAATGGTGAGGTGTAGTGTTTTCTTCGCGGTACGGACTGAATTCATAAATAATATTCAGACGATCTTCGGCTTCAAAGGGCTAATAGGATGGCCGAGTCGGGTGGCGAGTGGGTGGGCAACCATATTTCTGGAGCTGTATGCTGTCACAACGTGCCTGATCAGTCTGCGTCAGTTCTCGGTCAGGTAAACCCTGACCAAACGTACAAGCGCAAAATTATCATTTCTTCCATGCCACAGCGCACATCCAAGAAACTCCGTGCGTCTTTTTGAAGACACGAGAAACAAAGTGTTCTTTTCATTTTCTGGCGTTCTCGACGCATTTTAATTCCGTCCAAAATTGCGATGAAGTTTAAATGCGGAAGGATGAGACTGATTCAGAGAAGAAACAAGCCCAATTTCTCCTTTTCCATGTCGAAGTGTAAATCCGCGCCATTCTTCATCGCAACGCCAGTGCGACGTAAATGTTTAACTAAATGCACCGAACCAAAAGAAGCCAGAAACCGGTTAACAAAGAGAAGTCCAGTGCAGAAACAAAGATCTGCTGTGAGATGAAACAGCGATAAAGAGTGGAATGAGGGAGAATAATAGAATCGCTTGGCATTGGAGTACATCGACTGTTCGTCTTTCTTCTGTTTATTGCTGTGTTGTGATGCTGTTGGTTGCATCAGCCCGGGCGCGACTGAACTAGCCCCATAACAGAATAAGAGGATGGCGGGATGGGGGGAGGGGGTCAATGTACCACATAGTAAGAAGGCCGTATATTTTTTTATTTGCCTTTCATCACAAGATCTGCATCAGTTTTTTCCCTCTTCCACTTTGCTGCATCTCCGCTGTTTTCTTTTCGTGCATTTTGTTTATGAGGAGATGTGTCACAGCAACACATGTCGTACTGCTCACTGGTAAGTTCTAAGTTCGATCCCTGACACGGTTCCCAATCATGCTGCATCATTACCAAAGCCTTCTGTCTGTCTGTCTAGCCATGTATAAGGTGAGATTCTCAGAACTGCAAGCAGTCAGTCCAATACCATTTCAGAAAAGGTAGCTACAGCTACAAGAAAACATCTACAGATCGGAATTAGCCTCCAAGTACATCTACGTCAGCGCCGGCCTGATTAGAAGGGTTAAGATGGAAATGCGGGTTTTGCACAAGAAGTTATCAAGTTATGATGTGTGTGTGTGTGTAACGTCTATGAGCGACCCACAAGTAACTTGTCAGGACTGTACCTTGAAGACATATAATAAAAATATTACACACGCAATATCGCCCGTCCATTCGGACTATTCCTTGACAAGCCCTTGTACGTTCAAGAGACAACCAGTCGGGAGGCTCTCAAATGAACCAAGGTGAAAATCACGGGGCTAACCACCTGTCTGCGAAGACCTGTGACTTCGCTCCAGAGATGGTCCAGTGCGGGATGCTGCGATCACGTCAATGGACCTAGTGAACGATTTGCAGAGCAGCTCTGGCGGTACGATGTGAACTGAGCTCCACTCTTCGTGTAATCTTTCGATCTGTGATGTAGTAGTCAGCAGACAGCAGAAAACTGGTTATAAAAGAGTCCAACTCGTTCTCTGCGCCAACTACATCAACTTTTCATTTTATGTCGTGTGCATATCTGAACTAGTAACAGCCATTACTACGAACCGTACAACCACCCAAGAGTGACGCGCGAACCCACCCTCTGATCAGAACATCGTCGTCTGCAGCTCTCTTTCCTCCGGATCGGAGCGCCGACGCCAACTACAAAACCCGTTGTCGCATTTATTCTTTATCCTGAAGCCTGGGTCGCAGTAAAGGGGTCATGAAGGTGCGTGGAAGCGCGAAGTTAAAGCTCCAAGCATTATTACCCTTGAAACTGGATGCAGTCAAGCGAACCCCACCCACTCCACGGGCTGACAAGAGCGCCCCTCACTCCAGTGGGCGAGGCGCGCGATTCTCTCGCAGTCCACATGCATTACAGCGCCAAATTAACATTTCTTCATTGACGTGGAGTCCTTCCGGTTGTAAGTCAACGGAGACCCGTCCGGCCGGCCTCAGACGTGACAAATATTTTCAGTATTTATCAAGAGTTCGTAGACAGACTAGATTTAACAACTGAATTTAATAAGTGACTCGGGCACAATACCCCGGCCTCTGTTGGTGCTCTCACGAGTTACGACGGAGCAGGACCCACAATGGCAGAAATTCGCTCTCTTTCAGGACTTTCTTCGCAAATTTTACTGAATCAGTTTCAGCTTCACGTACTGGACGCACGAGAACTGAAACTAAATTATCGCAGCAACGGTCGGAGTAGACACCTAATACTAGATTTAACAGAAATTCACTCAGTAATCGCGGACAAACAAGACCTCTCTACTGACCACTCATTCCAAGGACATGTTGATCAGCTTCAAAACTGCATTTTGGAACGAACCGCAGATTTCTGTGCCCTGCATTTCATAAGCGAGCCGAGGGTAGATCGGCCAGCACTAACGGGCAGGACGACCGGGGTTAGATCCCCGCCGGGCAGGATGTCTCTTCGACTGTCCTGTGTCTGAACCGGTCCTGGGGCCCACCTCGGCCTCCTGTCCAGTGGATACCAGGCTTTTCCCCAGGGGTTAAAGCGGCCAGGGTGTGAAGCTGACCATTGCCAAGGCTCAGAAAGCGTGGCCCTACATCTCCATTCACCTAATATGTCTGAGACGCGATAATTAGCTAGGCACAAGGTAAAATCTCCCTTTGTCTGTATTTGTAGTCGGGTCGTGCCACGCGCAAACCGTATCTGCACTTTCAGACAGAAACTACCAAATTTGGGACTCACGTTGACAGGCGGCAGAACAATTGGTTTCTGTTGTGTGTAATGTGAGGGAGGACGTTTTATATTTTGTAAGAGACTGTACTAAAACCTATCCTTAATTAGCTTTGAAAACAGAGCTTTTTGTCAACAAGCCGCTCGACGCTTATCCCAAATCTGTAAAAAGTGCGCACGCGCGTTTGGAGGGTGCGTTACCAGACCACAGCAGAGGCCAGGTAGGCCGAGGCTTCTCGAAGCCTCACTGAGGGGAAACACTTTAGTAGGCGACTACATATTAGATAAACAGGCCACGGTGTGGAGTGGATTCTACTGGCAGTCCAACTCCAGGATGATCCGGTAAAGCTCTTTCGGGTTCGTACGACGCTTGTAATATAGTAACCACCTGAGCGACCATTGTCTTTTCAAGAAGACCCTGTTCCTGGAATTAGTGTCGGTCACACCAGCACCTGAGGTAATGTCGCGGTGAGAACGATGAATCGGCAGGGATGTGAAAGGAAGCGGTCATACCCCGAGACTAAACGGACGGACTGCGCCCGCTCACTTGCTGTAATCGCGTCATGTTACAGCGCAGTCTTCTGCGACCTACTCAAAGACATCTGCATTTGGACTGAGCACAAGGTAAGGCGATGTCGGACCGGGAGGGCAGCACGTGTCTGCACCATCTTCGCGTCCAGTGGCTCGTGCGAGCGAGCGATCAAAACAAAGACAGCGCAGAGCCACCCGTGTATTCTGTTCTGCATCAACTGTCCTTCGACTGCCTCCCCCCTTTCCCCACCCGCATTCCCTCCACCACTCCGCTACAAACGCTGAAAACAAATCCATGCAACACGGCTCTTTTCAGAAGCTGACAGTCGTTCAGCTTGGAAAGGATTTCCTCCCCTCCCAAACCGCCTTTATGGAGCCCGAAGCTTCGTTACTGTGTTCGCGCCAGTGGACCCTATCCTGGAGCAGTCGAATGCAGTCCGCATCCTCACATTGAATTCTCAAGACTATTTTTATATTAACCGACCATCTATGACCAGGTCTCCCAAGTTGTCTCGCCTCACCACGTTTTCCGACTGAAATTCTGCGTGCTGCATGTCTCGCCCATCTAAAGCTCCTTTATTTGAAGACCAGTGTCGAGTTGCCCTTCATCCTCCTGCTACGTGCAGTTCTCAAACACGTTCTTCCCTACGTTCACAGCCAAACAAAACATTCCAATATGCGAATGTTCCTATGGTCACACAAGAAATCTTCAGGCAGCTGAACACTTTAAACAAGATCCTCACAGTTCCGGGAGTACGAAAATCCATCAAGTCTTACGGCGGCGTCTATGAAGACGACCGTCTTCTGGGTTGCTGCGCCTTGTAGTCTCCATCATCAGGCCGACGATGGAGGGGGTAAGTACCTCTGAAACGTCGGTAAACTTCTACCACGACAGAATGCCCACAGAGTTTGAAGACGCTGACCTCTTGCTGGAAATCTTACGTTCCTGTCACGTTTCCAGCAGATGGACGGGTTCTGTGCAGCGACGACCTCACCTTACTTGAATGAAACACAAGCGAGATGTTTGCGACTAGTAAAGTGAGTAAGGCCGTAACCCGTCAGACAGTGCAGCCAAATATGGAAACAAGAAGACTTCATACACAACATTCACTGTGCCTCGGGGGCAAACGAGCGACGGGCGAAATGCGAGCTGCTCTAGTATTGTGCCTTAAGTCCGAGTCCCAACACAAAATATTTCGTATCCATTCCTCATCGCCTCCACGCCAGCTGTTTGTCCCTGCCGTCTCATCGTGCTCTTTGATACAGCAGCTCACTTGTGCTCGACGAACACTAAAAGTTACAAAGTTCCTCATCATGTAATTTTCTCCGTCCTCCCTCTTAGGTAAAAATATTCCCCTCAGCACCCTGTTCTCAAACACCCTCAATCTGTGTCCTTCCTTAACGCGAGAGACCAAGTTTCACACCCGTACAAAACATGTTATTCTGAACCTAGTTCAGGGGACAGGGAGATAAAATATTTTGAACTGAATGACGGAAGGGGGTGATGATTAGGCTGTACATCGTCCATGGAAATAGCTGAGTATGTGTAAAGACGTTTCGTCTATGTTGCAAGTGAGAAAGTAGTTTGATCAGCAGTGACTTAGTGTCAATGACCACCGTTTAGCTGACAGAGGTTAAGAAGAAGTTTAAACGAAGTGCAACCTGAGTGAGGACAACTCACTCTCCGTCGGGGACACCTGAAAATGAGAGTAGATATCGATGCAGGGAGCCCAACGTGTGCAAGACAAGAAACTGGGGGAATGTTGGTACCGCCTGGCTGACTGAGTCACGTGGACTTCACAAAAATAAGCAAGAGAGGACAAAGCGATGTGAGGTTTTGGTCGACCCTGAAGACTGCAGCAATCAGTACGCTAACAGAAGTCCTGGAGCTGAAATATGCTCAGAAGCGAGCACACTTTCAATTGAGCATGAATAGTGTTTTTTCTTTTCTTTTCTTTTTTTGAGTAAACTTGCAGAGAAAAAAAAACACTCATGATGCGTCTGGAGGAGCGAGCAAATAATGCAGATGTGTGCAGCAGAATGCACAGCCTCGGAAAGGCGATGTTGCTCAGTCATCGGCCTTGGATGCATGACTTCAATTTAACGACTCCTTTCCCACTTACTTGTTGCTGCAATTGATGCGAGATACAAGGGCACGGCTGGTGGACGCTGCAGTCTGTGAAAATTGCGGTGTTCAAGGTAACATCCAAACTAATGCACATGAGAGTGATGCATCGGCTCACCGTCTGAGACGACGCAGTCATTAGCGCACCAGATTATTATTGTTCGGGGAAGCCGATGCTGTCGGTTCGACGAAAGTTTCTTCTTGGTTGACGCGAACGTCAAGAGAAGCCACGACTGATTCAACATTTGCTATTAAGCACCGCACCGTCTATGGGTTGCAAAAGCGTCATTAAACGAGCAACAGAATAAAAAAAATAATTTCAAACGATATAAATCCGTTCTGATTTGCATTGCAAGACAGACATACCTGAGCGTCCCACTCTGGGGCAAAGTGTGATAACCATACCAAAGGTACTCTGGAGCCAGAGGAACCTTCTTTCTGTTCTGTGTCCATCTTAGAGGACGAACATGAGCACCCTAACCGACCCCCTCCACTCCTTACAGACACACTGTCCATGGTCAAGAACAAATCCGAGGGCTGAGCAATGCCACTAACCAGGGCTCGATCCGGCGGGAAACCCTCAAGACAGCTTCCTCAGCCGTCGGCAAGCTCTTCCACCGACCTCTGCAGGCCACAACCCCCCAGGACCTGCTCATGACTGACACTGCTTATCAGTGCGACAGTAGTCAGAGCCATCAGAGCTCCTGGCTGGTGTCTCCTTAGCTCAAATAGGTATCAAATCTCTTCTCTGTGTTGTTCTTTATTCTTTAGCTGTGACATGCTGGACCCTTCTCTCCGTGAGTTCTGTGGAAACAACGCAAGAGCAAAACTTCATTTATCTCACAGGGCCAAAACACAACGTCCACGAAAATTCTTGAAGTAGGGAAATGTCGGCGGCTTCGTTTTCAGACGGTGTTTCGTGGGGAGTGGCTACAAATGATGACCAAGGAGATGATGGCAGGCTTTGTTTGAATCTAAGAGAGATGCTGCAAGCAAAGGACAACTACGGCAGGCAATTCATTCTCTTCCCCAAACACTGTAATTATTAGGATGATGGGTGGGTCATGTAGCACGCATTGTTCCCACTTACAGCCGCGGTTTTCTTTCCACCTTCCAAATCCTTAACTACTCACAACTTAACGCATATCGTTGAAACAGCGTCGTTAAAGAGCATCCAGTTATTCAACTAATTGTAAATCTTAACCGTCACACACAACAAAGCCTGTGCCATTCTATTCAGTTAATTACAGCGACATGTTTCGGCCGTACGTGTCCAACCTCATGCAAACGCCACTCTTAACTATCCGCTACATGGCGCATTTGTGAGTTCAAACCAGTACGTGTTCTGTATGAATTTAAAATACGCAGTTAATGCAACAAAGTGATGTAAATAAATAAATAAATAAGCTTATAATGTGACACTTTAAAAACAGCAATTTCAAGCCGTTTTATGGCAGTCCTGAGTCGCGCCACTAACAACGCCGTTAAACAGCACTCGTACACACACACATTTGCTCCAGAAGGTATTGAAACCTCATTACTGAATGCGTAAACAAGTAATCAGGCTTATCCGCTTGCAGAGTGCCTCACACCTTCGATTATAGTTTCCAAAGTCTATATTTAAACCCCACACAACCTCCTTTTATTATACACGGTACGATAATTAACTAATTACACTCACACCCATGTTCACAGATAATAAAACGAACCTAGGGACAGTCGGCGTGGACTACACAGACTGCATTATGGGTTTCGTGTTACTCTCAAAGCACGGCGTTAACCAAGTGACCTTTGAAAACAAGACGCGATGTGTTTTCTTTGCGGCACGGGCCCAGTTCTTAAATATATTTCAGATGTTTCATCTTACACGTAGTCGGCAGAACGCCACGCCTTGCTACTGCATCCAGAGCCAATGGCCGCTCACTGCATCCGAGATTCAAAAATGCAATTTTACTTGAGATCGTACACGTTGGTGTGGGGTTTACATTCGGGCGGTTCTGGGATCATATCCCGGACGGATTACATTCGCATCAAAAAATGCCCACTAACCAGGAGTTTTCTTATCTTCCTATAGCTCACCCACTCTTACCCGCTGCTTACACTGATGCAGCAAAGTAGGAGACGGTACCAGTGGCACCAAAAGTGGCGAACGAGAACGAAAGTTAACTGACAACAGGGTGATTCATATTAGCACGGATGAGCACAAGGTGAAACGAAGTTCGTATTGACGTAGGTTTCCAAACAAAGGTAGCCTACAACTTAGACTGGCAAGGTTTTGACTTGCGCATGCGTGTATAACGTACGCTACACGCACAGTCACAAACACGCCAGGAGAAAAACACATTTTCTTTACTGAGACCACGACACCATGAGCATTCCGTCTTCATCATCTTAACCATTCGTGTGGAACAGAAGGAGCTCTAGGGAAAAATTGACTGGGCGAAAGGCAACAAATTACATGGCTCCTGACCTACCAGCACTCTTACTTCCTGCTCGGAAAACTCCGGCTTCATATCCCTCCTTTGACATTTGCTGATTGTATCATCCGCCCCTACAGGACAACATCGTTTAACAACAAATTACAGATATGGGAGAAAGCGGCCGTGGCCTATTTTAACGCTTGAAGGTACTGATACAACCACGAAACACCCCAGTCAGGGCTGCCGGCTCCCTGGCCAACATCTGAGCCCGAGACGTTTCTAGTTTAAAAAGCCGGAGTGGAACCATTCGACTGCCACGTGAGTAGTGGTTGAGGACGTCCGGCATTCTGCTGACGAGACATTTACACTTATATATTTTTTCATCGCGTTTGTAACCAGACAAATGTACTTCCTGGCGATATAAAAATAAGCATGTTTACACTATAAATGACACTAGTGTCGTTTATAGTGTAAACACTTTGTTTGTATGCGTATTTTTATATTCTAATACACTACACGGTATGCAGAGTTTTAAAACTTCCTCGCGATGACAATTTACAACAGAGAATCGATTCTTCGAAAGAAGAAAACAACATAATAAGTGTCTTTGCATTGCTCCAGTAAACATTCGGCCAAATGAAAACAAACAAGTACGCGCATAGTCAACGTTCTGCAGAGTCCTTGACCCCGCGAGGCGTCATCTTCTCATAGTACTTGCTAAAGTTGTCGGGCAGCGTTGATGTCTCTCTACGACACTTGTCTATCGCATCCGATACCCACAAGAAACCATTCCTTTACGGAATGTGCTCAAAGAGAGAGAGAGAGGAGAGAGGGGGGAGAGAGAGAGGTCTTTGAACTGGGAAATACACAACAGACTCTGGCCATCTGTTCTCGTCTTCCTTTTTTTTCCGTACGAGCTGCATAATATTACGTACTTGCTGACACAACCTTACGCGAAAGTCACAGATAAAGAGGTTTTTCTTTTGTAATTAAATTATCACCACTGACGATTATCTAAGTGCATGCAACAGACTGCAGTGAGGAACCACGAGCTGCTTTGTAACCTGCGTATTTTATGCCATCAGCGCCACGGCTTAAGCTCTTGTCCTGGTCTTGTTACGAGGATGAAAACAGCTTCTCCCACCTGGAGTCCTTAATTCCGTCTGTCCTTGGTTCAACGGTGAGCGCGTTTGGTAAGCGACCTTGCATTTCATTTGACGGCTTCAGTACTGCAGTGGTATTTTTCCTGTCTGGCCACGGGCTGTAGGGTCCTCCATTCTCAACTTCACATAAAAGAACGGCGCTTGTCCTTTTATCATCGACACCGAATTTCACAACGATTCGGATGAAACTCGTAACATTTTTAAAGGACACGGATGGGAAACCCCCCCTTGTTAGCGGCCAAGTAGTTCGCGCCATGGCACCAGGCGAGCCACACAAACAGATTTATAATTCCCTGCTGGCAGTATCCATAATTCTCTTCCAACGTTCGGATCCTAAGAATAGGTGGGGCACAAAATGGGTTGGAGCTTGCGGTAATGTTTCCCCGAGTGAAGAAGAAGATGTGGTGGCGGGATATTGGACGGCAGGAGGAGCGCGTTTCCAGATCGAGTCGGACTGTCGAGGCGCTGGAGAGTCAGAAGCAGATTCACCAAAACCACGCACGATCACAGACGACACAGGGCCAATTCGCCTGCATGTCTTTAAACGGGAATACAGAAGTTGGCAGATATGCTTCCAGAAACGAAGACGGGGAATCTACTACACGGGATTCGGAAGACATCCCCCAGTATCTTACAGAAGTGGTATCCATCTTATTGCACGACGCACTTAGTTCGAGAGTCACGCTGACTTGTTTCTCTCTCTTTCGTCTCCTCGCCCTGAATTTCTGTTTGCTTTAGAGAGTTCAAGTGACGAACCTCCTCATTACAATGTTCGACAGAAGCAGTGAACTTATTAAACAGTTATCCACTGTCACAAAGCGGAGGTTGTAAGAACGCGTTGTGGACAGTTATGATCGCTGGCAAGTTTACTGAGTAAACCTCAGAAATGAATTAAAGTTTGTTTAGCTGGGTTTAAATTACAATCTGGCAGGAGAACTAAAATTTATCTTTCTTTCACGTATTCCTCCTAGCCAAAGTCGGGCTTAAAGATACGTATCTAAAACAGGTTCGCTGTAGGAAGTGCTTGCTCGTATTATTATAAAGTTTTTTTTTAATTTTAAGTGTTTTCCGACGCGACTTGCATAAAATGAAACACAAACAGCGCGTGCCTCTGCAGTAAGCGTCGTCAAACACGAAATGCAATGAACGAGAAGGCAAATCACAAAATGCATTTGGATAAACAAGGCGCGTCACTTCCACCTGAATCGTCAGCATTTTACCCAAGAGGAAGTCCCCGCGATCGGATATCAAAACGGGCAGCAGCCACGTTAACTGGCTTACTCTGGTTTTGACTACAAAGTGCGTACAGCAACACACGAAACGGAAGACACCGCGTATCAAACCGAACGTCCTCACCGCGCGTGTTGACAGAGCAGAAAGTCGTTTCTGGAGAAATGCACAGCATTGCGAGTCTTGGAAAATTAACGAAACTTTCGTGACGCTGAATAGCATTTGCAGCCTTAGTTCAGTTTCTTCAGCTACACATGAACACAAGGCAGAGCAGGTTGTCTGTCTGTCTGTCACTGGCAGATGGTTGCGAAAATTCGGCGCTCAGTTCAAGAGTGGCTCACGACTCTCGGCCTACACAGATAACTATTTCATAAAGACAAACGAAGAAGTCCGTTGTGAGTTGCTTGGGAAGTGGTCGTGGCCTTTGTTAATGTACTATCCCACCACTTCCTGCAAACGAAGACTACTCCCAGCCAAGAAAGCGAACGGATTTGCAATAAAAGCATGGCGTTCGGCTCCTGGCCTTAACGGGGAAAATCGTCTTACCCTTACGCTGAACACTCGGCTACGACATTCATTATCGAATCAAAACAATCGGAAATCCAACTCCAAATGTTGAACTGCCTTTATACTCTTCCCCCAAAACTCACTCTCACAAGCATTACAATCTTATTCATCAAAATTAAAGCACTTTTAAATCGGAAAAGATTAAACTATTATTTATTTGAATCTAAAGCTTCAAGTGATGTGTGTAGCAGAGAAAAATCTTTACAGCCCCCCCCACCGGGCCCATATCGTCCAGAGTTCACCGTTCCTGTTCTAACCACTACGGGACGACAAATGATTTTACACTACAAAGCATCGTCGTTCCGTTGCATGGCAACCTCGTAATATGTAAACAATATGCAGCGCCACGACGGCATGTAATAAGACTACACGTTCATAACAAATAACTTACGTGGTCTCTCTGTGTGAGACGGCCTAGTTCTCTGTCAAACCAGAGGGCTGGAAACTCCAGACTTCAAACGTACAAAGCTGAAGTTCGTGGGACCCTTTTCACCCACAACAAGTCCAAATCTCAACTCCGCAAACAGACTTCGTCAGACGACCTTTTTCTACTCGTTACTTAAACAACTTCCACGAGAGGAAAGGTTTCCTTCTTGTCATAAGCACACATCTGTCCCTAAGGAAGAAAATGAACCCCTTTACCTCGCCTGCATTTACAACTTTGGGAGAGACGTTTCTTTTACATGAACAATAATTTTTCATTTCGTTCTTTGCAAATTCGCCCTGCTCCTCCACATGGCTTAGTTCTCTGACCAAGAGGTGTTTCTTGAGTCACAGCTGCCACGTCTTTTCAGGTTTTCGTTAAATGAAAGGGGTGGCGAGGACAGCGAGGTCACACACGTCACGTGCAAATGATTTCGGTTTGTATCCGCTCTCTGCACTGCGTGGGTCTACATAAATGAACGCATAAGACAGAGCGTAACACGCACAAAAGGGATCAACGGATGGCGCGGTCCTTAACTACGCGTTCTACTCTGACTTTACGATAAAACACTCATTTTGTACATTACGTTTACATAATCCAACGTTTCGGAGACCGTTTCTGCCTACATCATCAGGATTGGTGAACGAATCCTGAACTTGAGCGTCTGCTTTGAGACAGATTATCTTTAATTTCGTATTGCGTCGATTCCACCAACTCTCCAGACATCTTAAAACAGGCCACGACGCTAACAAGAGTTAGACAGCCTTCAAGAAAGCCAACATTTTGTTTTGAATGTGTTAAAGAAAGAGGTTTGTTTTAGAGCAAGATATTTATCTGAGAACTCCCAATTCATCTCTTTAAAGCGGGCATTTAACGTAGTTTAAAGCCCCGTGCAGACTTGCTGGAGCTTGGTTTGTGATAACAAGCAACTCCATAGTATTCCAGTGCCCTGTCGCTACGACACAGCGAAACTTTGGTCCACATGACGCGTACGTATCACCTTGACGGATATGTCGCGTTCCAGCGTTTTTGGCCGCTGAACTTTGTGAACTGGAACCTCAGAGCGAGTCACTTACCAGAAGTCTGCTGGAAAGGATGACAGCAGGCCGCGTACAGTACACTCCAAATAAAATATCACCACGGCATGTAACACAGGAACGTCGATTTCACTAAACTACACATCACTAGAAAATTAACACTGCAGAGAATATTTGATAATTTCATCTTCCAATTCTTCCAATCCTCATAGACCATCGCTTTCTGAAACACCACTCGATTCATCACCAGCCTCACGTAACTTAACGTAACCGTGCCCAAGCACAGTACAGTACGTTCTTTGTCTTCTAAAATCTGACCAGTCACATAATATTCGTGCTTTGAATTATTTCATTTGATTAAATCGTGCAGTTGAGCCTTCAACACGTCGTCGTCCTTCTTTGATGAAGACGTCGGTGGTTTGTCTGTCTGAGTGTTGTGACGCGAGGTGTTGTCAATGACCAGAAAGGAGATTGCAGCGAACAGGTGGCATCTTGTTAACACATCGCCGTCACAAGACAACAATTATCAGGCTTCTACACCACTGCACTGACACAGACTGTACTGACCGACAAAAACTCCTTCCTTCATTGAGTGGTCCGTATACTGGGCACTTCCTACAAGGTCAGGGGCCATAATCGGTGGATCCAGTTCTACAAAGGACACAGTTTCCTGCGTGTTTTGATACCGCGTGGTAGGGCTGACAGGTGACAAGAAGGGTTTACAAACCAACGGACGGTATCTACGCCTGATCTGTATCTTAAGGAGAAATTCTGACACACAGATTCATTTCAGATTGCATTTTATATCTACAAATGCTTACAAAAATCGAGAAAAAATTCACTCGAAGGAGTACATGCGACAAAGGCTTGCATTCAGGTCGCTGGTAAATACACATTCTTCAACTTCTGGAGGCAACCTCAGAAACGCAAGTACACCGACTTCCGCATTCATGCAATGGCGTCACCACGTACACACGTGGATACGCGCGGGAGAGGCGGTGCATGAGTCACGACTGCAATACCGTGTCACCAGGTGGGCTGTTGGTGATATTCATAACATAGCATCACATTACGGGGCAGCGTCGTCACTTCAGCTCTTATTATTTGGGGAGGCCCTCGCTGTGCAATGATACTCAAAAACGTGTCTGCGAACCTTTTATCTGGACAGACGAAAGGAGCAGAAAGTCTCCATTTTTAATTTAACGCTTGTTTGAATTTCGAAGATGGCTGTCTTCTGGGTTCTAGAGCCATGCAATCTGACGCGAAAACCTAAAAGTCCTACTGCGTTGAATCTTGACTTCTGTGCGTGTCGCGCAGAGAAACCCGTCTTGGACTAAAAAGGGAGCCAGAGCAAGTGTTACGAAAAGCTAACCCGCACAGCCTCCAGCCAAATGTGTTAGAGATACGGACCCTTAACATTTTTGACAAAAATGTAGCCAGACCGTGCCCGAAAAAATTCATACACGCAGATTACGAACGCACAAAGCGTCACAGAGAAATAAAGGCGACTGAGATGTTACAGAATCCAACACACTTACCGCTCGGCTGGTGCAGCGGCCCGTCCCATCCGGACCTGAAAACAGACGGCGACAAACACGTCAGCATATAAAACACTTTAATTCAGCTGTAAACAAAGAGTGCTTTAAAATGGGTCGCCACGTGACAGCTTAATTATCGCCCAGTAGCTGTGCTCTTCGGTACAAAAGGATGCCACTGGTCTTCCGAACGAACTCCCTTAAGAAAGCCTAAGGTAGAGGGGCGCCTACCTTCAAGCGTCCAGCGCTTTTTGCTGCTGAAGGGGTCGTTCCCCCCCCCCCGGCCCCACAACCCAATTTCGGGCGACCCTGCACATATCAGCCGCAGTTTTTGGTTCTTCTATTCGAACTGCATGTCCATCCCATCGTAACCTCCTTGACTCTGGCTAACCTAACCATTCCTCCACCTACCGCTTACTTCATCTGTCTGAAGGCAAATTGTGGTTCCTGTATTTCTTGGTGCTGAGGCACAGAAACCATTTGTTCTGCGTTCCCTGACACAAAACAGCCAGACGGAAGCCAGTCGATCCCGCACGAGCGGCGTATTGCAGCAGGCTACTCGATAACAAACTCCATCTGTTCCAACACCCACGAGCAAGCCAAAATCTGTAATACTTTAAATCCCAGTGGTAACTATATGTACCACCTACAGCAACAGCCAGTGACTCTGCGTTTTCCATTTGTGTATTTCGAATTGTTCTCAGAACAAACAAACAGCGATTATTTCCTTATACACGATCTTTGTGATGGGGAAGTGCTGTTTTCTTTGCGGTACGGACTGAATTTTGTTGGATCAACTTTGATTTCAGAGGACTGAATTGGACAAGCAGATTAACCCGACTACCGGCCGGTAGTTCACCTGTACTCCGATTTCTTGATTCATTTAGACAATTTGAATACTCGGCATAATGCACAATGAAGGGAATTATAGCCGATTTTCAATCATCGCCAATTTATTTATGATCAAGTGAAGGAAGATGGGATAGGTCGGACGTGTAGTACGCATGATGAATGTGAAAATTTAGTGTAAAATTTTAGTACACAAAATGGGAAGACATTGCTTCCGACGCCTAATATCGATGGCAGGATAATATTAAAACGAATTTTAAATAAATAGCGCGTGCTGGTGTGAATTGGATTCAAGTGGCTCAGGACGGGCTTCAGTGGCGGGCTCTTGTGGACACAATAACGCAACCTTCGGGTTCCATAACAGGCGGGTAATCTGTTGAGTAGGCCCACACGAAAGACCATCAGCTGTTGAACGCAATTAGGTGAGTTGCTGTGCCGTTTTGCGATGCGGCTGTCCAAGACCGGAAAATGCGAAGGAGCGCTTCACACATCACGTAGCTCAGGTACAAGATTTGGAACCAGCTGACGGAACCTGAAATTCCTTGGGTTTCCTGTAGGTGCGGTAACACCTGGGGAGCGAGCGGGGAGACAGACAGCTGGGTCGGGGTGGAGAGCGTACACCACAGATTTGTTTCCCGCCAACTTGTTCCTTCCACCCTTACAGACAGCCACGTCGCACCTGTCTTTCTTCCTCGAGGTCACTGAAGGAGGTTAACACAACAGCGGCACAAGTCTCTTTTATGTCGTGGTGGATTGGACTTTCATGGTTTATTTGGAGAAATGTCGTTTCAGACACAGGTCACACACTAGAACATAACAATCAACCCTGTACAGAAAATCGAGCAGGTTACAGTATCGGTAACGCTTCGGGAGGTATCCGGTTCTATTCTCGATCGTCTACCGACTATCCTGATTACAGTTCTGCGAAGTGGTGCTCGACTCAGAGACAGAGACAGAGAAACAGGGTCGCCATGGAAACGGGCAATCCTTATGGGACTGGCGAGATTATGAATCTGCAGTAATCACATTCAAAAGAAATGAGCTGACACCAGACAAACAACGAAAGGAAATGAACACCGAAACAGGAAGAAATTTGTCTTGCAATCCACGTTCCGGCCTTCCACAGGCCTCTCTTCACATTTGTTGCTACTGTTCTTGTTCATCGAATCGTCACGTGTGATAAGCTGCTCGTCGTCACAGCAGTTGGGTCGCCACGTTACTACAGGCCTGATTCTCCTCGGCCTTGAGGAGCAAGTCGCAAGGAAACAAAGACCGCTACTTCCTGAAAGGGATTTGACAGGAGCCAGCCTGCACCAGAAATCAAAGATGCTATGGGCGGGGCATGTAGCACGCGTGAAGAGAGAATTAAAAATACCTAAAGGGAGGTCAAATGGAGAACTACGCGCTGATACGAGAACAACGTTTTAAAAAAGTACTTTAAGGAGAAGCATGTGATGGCGATGACAGGATTAAACTGGCTCAGGACAAGTCCCCAGTGGTTAAATTTTTGAGTGATCAATTTAATGATCAGGTGGGCAACTATCAGTGTCACAGGAAGGTATCTCGTCCACTGAGTTGGTACCGACGCAGTCAGTGTGTAAAACCTGGTACTTGGGTTTTACACTATGTAGCACGGCGGAACGGTCGTGGCCTATTTTAGAACGAGGGAATTCGAAAGGCAGAGGTGTTGTCAGTGTCCTAGACTCATGCACGCCACATCGACGCGCGAATTGTATTCTTTTGCGCTCCCAGTTCCTACTTCCCGCAGACATACGACGACTACGAACGCTTTGTTCTCTCCTGCAATCCTCGGTCCCAGTTCCGGTGGGACACCATATCGCACCACCCTACTGGTGCCGGAACAGGAAACCCTCTACCTACAGCAGTCACCACGTTCTGGAGTTTACAGAGCAACCGGACGGCCCGAAATAACAAGAAAGGAAATTATTACGCACGTCGAGTAGTTCTGGATTATCCCATCAGATCCACATACAACAATCACAACAACGACTCTGGATGTTTCGAGATTTTATTGCGTTCTGAAGAGGAGCCAATTCTTTTAAGCGACTCGCCTCAACACAGTGAAAAGGTTGAGAATTAATAAACGTAGCTCCCTACGTACCAATATACAAACTGACAAACAAACACATAAATACTGGATTGTTCTACGGTTGTGTATGAAGGAGTGGAAGTTTTAGGAGGGGGGATAAACCTCATTCAGATTCAGAATTAATTCTGAAGCGATAAACTCTTTAGATGTATGGTACGATTCCTTGAATGAGGGATAATTGCATGACGGAAAAGAATTCAAAAATGACAATGCCATGAACGGGATTCGGACTTACGAAACCAATTTTACAATATTCTGATTTCTACGACCATAATGATTACGTTAACCATAATCGCCGTCCTTAGTAATCAGCTTACACTTAGCCTAAGCCAATGCAACACCAGAAAACAGAAAAACTTCATTCGGTGGAACTAGGTACAGATGCCTTGTAAAACGATTTACAAGATTCAAATAGTCCACACCCTTGCGTAACAGAATACACGGACTTTACGGCGCCTGCCTTTGTAATTCTGGCTGGAACGATTTCACTTCTCCCCCATTCATTCTAGACCAGCACAGGTGTGACTGAATGTCCACTGAGACACAGAAAAGCCAACTTTTTGGACACAAAACCAGGGCACAGCGATGTAGGAATGTAGGCTACGAGGCACAAAGTTACACTGACACCTGGCCTTTTGTAAACCTTTGTTTCATTTTAGTGGCATCGGTGGCTGACACTCTTTGGTAGTTGAAAGCGAAGGGCAAATAATACCAGAGACCGCCACTGAACAATGGTGAGCCACTCCCTTCACTAGCTCCATCTCGCCTTCTTCTTCTTGGTTTTCCAAATGTCGCTTTCACGGCGTTGGCTTACACACTCGGTGGTGCCGCCGTTAACACGGTGACCAGCCGATGGAAAGGCCACGCGAAATTCGCGACAACAAAACGTAAAACAAATCTTCGTATCAAATCACATGCGCGCCTTCGCCATATTCTAATCACACGACACTCGTCGTATGGAATGCGGCGCAATTTCTGTGGCGTTATCTGCGTAACAAATATCCTCGCTCGCTCGCTCGTACGATGGCGGTCTGGCATCTTCCACTAGAACGATCTGGTGACGCGGACAATTTGGCCCACTGCGGTTTGCAAGTGCCAAAGTTCGAACTACAAACAAAGATAAGACGCATGTAATGACTGTGATTAACTGCTGATCAGAAAGTTTGCGATCTGAAGCCTCACAGACTACGCCAAGAGGAGCTCCGTTCAGGCCAATTAAATCCGCGTTCTGCACGCCCACTGTGAGCAACGAATGTGCATTTAAATGCGATCGCCTGTGCTAAAAAGAAAATGCATTTCCTCTGGCAGATACGGAAATAAAAGACGAAACATGAACTCGAACAGAGTCACGCTGGAATCTGCAGTTGGCCTCAGGTTGAAATGAGATCCACTCAACTCAGCAGCTATCGATTCAAAAGATGCGTGGAGCTTTATTCTGCGTGAGTTCGTATAATGCATTTGCTGCGAAGAAGCCAATGCTTGGCCGGAGTTCAAAGGAAAACGACAGAAATATTTGAACGTGACAGAGTTCGGAGGAGTGAGCTTTCGTCCATTCACACCACGCATCACAGTTATGGTCTCTGGATGCTGGAAATTATTTTACAGGAACAAAGGATCGAGGTCCATCGCTTCACATCCTCTCCAGAAGCTACGTCATTATTTGTGCTCGCTCAAAACGACGACAGGCGTCGAATGCCCACCTTGGAAGGAACGAAAGACAGAAACACGTTTCCTCGAGAAAACCTCAGGGTCACACACTGCAGAATTGCGTGTGATGCATTTCGCACAAATCAAGGCGGGAACAAACTGTCTTTGCTGATAGCTGGCCTGACTACGTCTCTTCAAGCGAAACGGTCTGTCTGAGGAAGAACATGCACTAGGACCATCCTGGAACACACGAGTATCAGCAGCAGTAGCACCACTGAACCACGA
>NW_019059631.1:673204-683647 GCF_000696155.1 Zootermopsis nevadensis | reverse complement strand
CGACGACTATGAACACGATTCGCAACTGTTTGAATTGCAACACCCACTTCCGGTCTAGCATTGCATTCGATATTCCTTCGGAATCGATCAGCAGTGCTGCCACTTAATAAGTTTCCCGCACCTTACCAACATTTCCTTACATTCCATGTTCCATGTCCTGTAGTATGTAGCAATGTCTCGTGCTTTATACCCACCTCCTCTTTCGTATGAGCACAGACGTCTTGAAAAACAGATTCAGAATATAATCAAGAAATTTGGTATAAACATTCCATATAAGATTGAAATGTTCAATCTCTTCCATTCAGTTCAAATGGTTTACAAGTTTGTTGACCATGTCCTAGCAACTGTTTTAAACACATCTGTACGAAAGGTCGTTACCCAATTTCAAATAAATCGTAATTTTAATACAATATTCTTTAAACATTATTCAACACGGTGATCTAGCGGTTAGAACGCTGGCCTTGTAATCCTGGGGTCTCGGGTTCGATTCCCGGCGGTTGGGCAAGGCCGTGGTCTAGGCAACACGGAGTTTTCCTCCGTGGCATCCCAACAATTACTCCATTCACACACAGAAGAAGGCAATGGCAAACCACTTCTGGATCATTTGCCAAGAACGTATATGAACAGGTCCCAGTCCGAGAAGAGAAAAGGATGGAAGGATCCTGTTCATATGGACCTGTCGTCAGACAGAACACTAAATAATAATAATAAATAATAATGAAGCATTATTAGGATCACTCCAGAGTTGTCATACAATCACTGCTGTGTACAGACAAGATCTGACATTACCAGGAAGTGTCTTTCTCTAATAGGAACACTAATGAAAAGGAAATATGGATTTCTGGCAATGAATCAGACTAGTTTATAGGAATTTATTTAGCACCACACGTCCCATTAAGTAACATAAGAACTAGAAGGTTTACGGAACCCGAAGGGTTCATCACCGAATTAACCAAAGCCCTCCACATAACATAATATAAATTTAAAAATGGTGCAAGGTCCATATCACAACACAATTCTAAAAATGGGCCCTAAACACACGATTTTAAATACAAGAATTTGCAACAAAAGAAGTTTGAAAAATTGTTTTGCACACAGAACTTACGTAATGCAATTTCCAATCCAGTGCTGAATCAAAGGTAAAGCCACAACTGTGACTGAAGTTGGTAGCAGTGTGGTCAGCTGTGCCACGAATACGAAAAGCACCGGTGGGTGGCATAATTAGAAGGGGTAGGTTAATGTAGAAGAAAAACCCACCCCAAGTACACCTGTTCTCTACAACTGTCCCTCCCTCAGAATTTAGCAAATGTTTTGGTTTAAAAAATAGAACATCGAGGTCCTACGTGAACAGGTAATTAGGTGAAAGGAGACGTCGCTGTGAATGTAGAATATGAAATTAACAGACACTTGAGGATCGGTTTTAAGGGGGCAGTTGACCATGAAAAAATGAACACAAACTCCATTCCAACAAAAGAAGCTATCTGTATTTGTTTTGCCTCTCGAATATATACTTTGCTTACTTCAATATTACTTTCTTTTTATAGCTACAAACAAATAATTTTAAGCTTTTTTCCATTTTCTCTATGACATACAAAGTAAGAATTATTTTGAGATCATATTTAATACATCACAGGTGTTAAAAATAAAGAAAAGAAAAATATGATACGACTATTTTAATGTGGGTTGTCCAAGTTTGCTTTAAAACATAAAATATAATATTAACAGAATTTTATTATATGAAAAATGAGTACTGGAGCAGAGTTAAGAGATCTCTGTGCAATTCCATTGTCATCCTTCTGTCACAACTTACATCTGCATTTCCTGTATAGAATGTTTCATTCACTGCACGTCTGTTAGGTCCTCTGGTCACATATTCAATCTCCTTGCGGTGAGACGCCTTCCTTGGCCTGAATAAAGGACCAACTGCCTCCACATCCAATGGCAATGGGGCCACATAATTACGATCACGTTCCACCAGAAAGTTTTTAATTTCTTATAAAGAATTCCATAAAACTTGTAAGTACAATTCCATCAATTTCATATAATTTATATGAAGAAAGTAAAACAGACACATTCAGGAGCATTGAAATCAAAACCTGAACATTAATTCAAAAGACTTAAAACGTCACTCCAATCTTACAGTTAGTTACAAGTGGTTCAGAATGTTACAACAGAACACATACACAAAATGTCCACTCTTAATTAGCCAAGAGCAAATACATTTGCGAGGACTGAACCCCAGACACCGCACTCTCATTTTATTAACGTAACAAACGATGAATAATTGAATCGTCTCCTATGACAGTGATGTATAGCGATGGACTTTCTTTCCTTTCGATGCATCGCAGTGCGGGCCAATTTTAGAGTAGACACGTGACATGCGGTTCACATTCAACCGCTCGATGTTCTGGACAACACGTGGTAACTCGTACCATGTGCACAAAATATTGATTTCTCTCACAGTCGCATCTTAGAATGAAACCGCAAGTCATGCAATGGACGTCAGTGTGGCGTAAAATAATAATTACAATAAAATCAACATTAAAACTATAGTTAATTGCCACCTGAATGAAAATGTCCCTCGGTCCTTGTGATGGGTCGCAGTGCGTGCGTGCGTGCGACACAACACAACTATGGATAAAAATAAATATAAGGCACGTCTGTTCACCTTACACTGCTGAGAGAGATCGATTGTGACTAATTATTCAGTTTGGACATTACACACCAAACAAAATTAATAAGGATTCAGACACGAGCGCGTGACAATTTTGGTATTATTTTGTACATGAGCATGAAATTTTATCTCAAGATATAAGACGGAGAAAAATTAATCTGTAACAGGTAATTTCAATCTGTGAGGTAAACGATTTACAAAGTGGCGTAAGAGAGAATGAACGGTGTTACATAAATAAAACTCTTAGCAGAAGCGTCCGTAATGAAAATATTTCTCACATTTTAAACCGTGTTTGACAGTCTCAGTGCGTTTTGTCTATCGCAGTATCATGTCTGACATGCTAAACCCCCCGACTTCAAGAATATGCCTAACTGCATCAGAATTTTCAGTGATACAAAAAATGAACCTGCAGCATGCATTACAATGCCCCCCCACCACCAACCAAATATCATTTGAGAAAGGCTGTAGAAGCGAATGGCTAGAATGACTCACATACCTGGCATTCACTTTTGACGATACCTGACACAGATCTGGTAATATACTTTGTTCCACCAAGTATTATGTGCAGGACAGTGTTTCGCAACAAGCACACACGATTTGTACTGGGGGTGGAAGCCACGAGTTCCGCCTCCGCCCGCCGTCCTGAACGACAGCGGAACACATGGCCCCTTCGACATTCCACACAACTTCACTTTTTAAATCATCAGCATAACCTCTGCAGCTGATGCAGTATCATTTTATGAACCAACACTGAAACAATGCTATTTCAGGTGAAGAGGCTGTTTACCATTTTTCAGAAATGGCAGTGAGATTCCGAATGCCAAGATCAGAGGCGCCTTGAAGGCGTGGGGTGTGGCTCGTTCCAGGGGACTAACCCAAAGCTGGTCTTAAAGAGTGGAGAAGGCTCTTCCAACTCGCTAAAGTTGACGACACTAATGTTAAAGGATTGACATGACATTAAATAAACCAATGTTCCATGAAGTGCTGCTTAGTGGTCATGACTCTACTACGATTACTCAAGTTTAAGTAAACTATAAAACTGACACTGCCATTTTGTGTCAGAGCAGACAAATTATTTCAACAGAACCCAAGGCAAACACACATCTGAGTCAAAGCATGGCGTAGCGACACGTTTAAAAGCTGCCCATTTGTGTTCCACGAAACAATCTTAAGCAATGACGGAACTAGCTTCAAGACCATCATAAACCACGCAATCCATCCACGTGCTGGTATTTTACATCTGCTGTACTCCTTGAATATATGTAATTAACAATAATAATAATAATAATAAGATAAACTGAATAATGTTTCGTTTTTTGTACTTCAAATTTTCTTTGGGTTATAGACATAAAATTCTAATAAACGTACGATATAACAAATTTTATTTTAATCACTCTGGGTTAATGATTGACCTTACTCGCGTAATTTTACATACGAAAAGATTCCCCTTTGCCCATTCCATACATTCATATAAAACACACGGTGATTACGACCGCTCTTACCCACATCAACAGTACATTAAGGGTAAAGTCCTTTCAAAATTCTTTTTGCAGGAATAAATACTTTAAATTAAAAATATTTTCCTTTAGAAACATGGCAGCCATACCGAGCGTGCGAGAAGTTAACGTACTGTCCTTTCACATATATTTTGTGACACCTCGAGGTTGTGCCTCTCAAAATAGCAGGTTCACTGAAACTACCTTTAAAATTCAAAACATTGCAGATCGCAGTGAAAATAAAAATGAAAAACATTTCTATAAAAAATTCGTGTGTTCAGTTTGTGTTATTATAAAATTCAGAAAAATGGTAATTGAGCAACTTGGAAGCCAAGTGCACGATCATCACACACAGAGACTGACCATTAACATGAATTTCCAATACACGCAAACGCCTGGAATGTATCACATTTTTAAAATAAATTGACAAAACTGCAAAATCTGCATTGCTAAAAAAACTCACCATATTTCCAATTTTCGTTATCTCCCCAAATACCAGAATACCAATACCAAATCAAAAAGCAAAGACCTTCCTACTGTCTTTACGGAATATATGGGGGGGGGGGGGGGGGGGGTTTGCAAACTGTTCTTAAAAGTGCGTTACATACGAAACGTGTGTATCTGAACAATTTTGCAAAGAATACTAGAAGTCAAGCAGATATATTTTGTGTAATAACATCATTTTTGAACACTTCGTAATAAATACAAAATAAAACACTCTTAACCAAGCTTCTGTTTAGAAATTTCACGAGCTGTAGAACAAAGCAGTAACACAACTTGTTTGTTGCGTTCACTCATCGCCCTCCTAGTGAACGCTGTGGTGTAACAGTTCCAATGTACAATTGTTCGAGATCAGAGTGAAAAAATAATCTAACATAAAAACGAAAACAAAATAAAAATAAATTACGTACAACAAGTTTGAAGTTGCACATATATCTACAATTAAAAACAAAATATAACATTGTACACTTTTTTAGATAAGAGATCTTTTACTTTCTGCTGTCGCATGTTTCCTTATTGACAACTCTCTCTCTCTCTCCGTAATTAACAATCTTCTCTTCTCTTCTCTTCTCTTCTCTCCACTTTCTTTCCTGGATAAATTTAAGACGTGAGCGAGCTAGCAAAATCCCTAGCTGTTGCTCATTCTGGCCTTTTTTGATTCTGTTGTTGTTGTTGTTGTTGTTGTTGCTGCTGTCTTTGTCAGTGCTTGAGAGTTGGCAGCACTGCACACACGCTTTCTTTTCTTCATGAAATCTGAAATCAACAATAAACATACATGCATACTGAAGCAAAACCTCAAGACTAATTAATTACTCTCTGAATATCTGTGATACAATCTCATTCATTTCTGTAGAAATCTCCAGAAAGGGATAATTAATTATCTCAGGGCTTACAGCGGCACAGAACTTTTTCCAAGCCAAGCTAAACCGAAAAAAGTCAAATACTTTCAAAATGCCTGTCACCCCACACGACTGAATTCAAACTCGAGGGGACAATTTTTACGACAGAAATGAGTAACAACGGTTAAGAAGAATTAAGAATTTCACAAAAATATGATCTCATAAATAAGCATAACCTTAATCTGAAACAACCTAATTCACTGGGCATATAGAACCATCTGCAAGACAATTCATAACGATAAGGTTGCGACACCACATTCTACCGCTCGTTTCCATAAAATCACATAAATCTGTACAAATGTGTTCGCGTCTTTAACAAGTCGATCTAACGGGACGTGCCTCTATCGACAACACTCATTTGCGAGTTTAGGACTGACTTGATGTCGCTGTCAGTGGCAAAGATTATATGGAAAACGAAGCAAGATTTTTGGCTGCGACATTTAACAGGACACTTCTCCCCCCTCCCCCTCCTCCAATCAAGTGGGCAAGAGATGTGACCCACATCCGCCAGCGCAGCTGGTCTCTGGAGCATGTTTATGAAGACCACAACCAAATATTGGTTACAACCGGCCACTGTCCTCGGCGACTCCCCTCACCCCGCCTCTGCAAGCGTCAGAGGTCAAGAGCCCAGGACAGTACGAGAAGAAGTTATTCTAATTCGACCAATGAAGTCCTGCATCAAGAACTGAATGAAGTGACGCAGAACTCGACAAAAGAAACTCCACTGCGAATGTTGTCTCACGTCGAACTAGTTTTAAAGGTGAATTACTACACAAAATGTGTCTTTACTGGAAACTGGTATTCTCTTAGACGCGCGAGTTGCATTGAACGTACTGTGACTGTTGTCTTGCTGTCCATATACGGAAGAACGCGTGCATTATCACTGAAACGTCTCCCAAAGTCCACAGACAAGAGACTATCTGCACCAGGGAATTTACGTGCAAAGTGGACTGGTGCAGCTGTTGGTTGGCTGAGATCATATCCAGATCACGTGACCTCTCTTCGGATCGGAAAGCTGTCTCGTTTTAAAACGCACCTTACATACATTATGAGACCGATGTTGGCCAGCAGACCTTTCGAAGCTCGCGCAGTCACACAATTCGTTAATAGAACATGGCAGATACACTAATGGAGCCTACTGATAGTTGCTCAGCTGATCAAGAAACTGTTTGGCCATGTACGGAATAACCAGCCAATAAGCCCTGTCCAAACTCTGTTCATTTGCGATCCATTTTAAAATTTTCTTAGCTATCCGAAGTGGTCTCTCGCCTAAGGTTTTCCGACAACTTTGTTTGCATATCCATTTCCCAAAATCTCGCCGTCCTTGACGTCATCACCCTGATAATATTGAGCGAATATTACAAATCACGTCGCTCCTCCAATCACTCCAGGTAATTCTGTTGAAAGGAAACCCCCAAACCATTCAGCCAGCAGTCGCACGGAAAAACAATGCCAGGCTCAATTAATGTACTCGCAGTTCAATTTCAAATATCTGAACACGCCTCATCTTGCTGCAAGGGTCATCGACCCTTCGAAACGCCCCTCCTCCCGAGCTAGCGTAATCAAAGAATTAAACCTCTCTCCGGCCACACAGCCCCTCCCCCTCCACTGCCAGTAATATCCCAAAATCTTCGTCTCGCTCAACTCGTTCGCTCTCACAACATGGCCCGCGACCCGCCTTCTTCGCGGTCCCACGGAGCAGAATTCTCTCCGTGTTTTATGAAACCACCACGTCCATTACCGAGCACACAACAGCCTGCCACTGGAACCAAATGTCTTCCGAGAGGTCCAAGCTTCTCAGCCTCACAAAACCAGACAAAAGATTCCGAACCCCTGCTTTGTTATTGCCGTCGCAAAATAAGAAACTTTACTACTTTATATGGATTTACTGGCCAGCAAACGACGTGGAATACCGAATGAGAGTTCAAGAAGTCTCGCCCAGCGGTAATTTGCATTCGTTACGTCACCACATATGATCTCGAACCCTGTGCATACTCCCGTATTACCCAACGCAGTCATCAGGGGCCTGAGGCTTCGCGCCGTCTGCGTCCACCCCGTCCCTACAACCGAACCAAATTACACGTTCTCGAAACACGGCTCGTCGCTTTTGACATCCTACAATCGGTAACAACAGCACGACGCTGTGACGTCGGAACGTTTATGTGGAACGTAAAATAATATGGCGGCTGCATGGTTTGATGCCGATGAATAATGAACTATTGCAGTTAGGCGTTTGAAATCTGGCACTAACACGCAAATCTGCATCTAAATTATGTATTAAATACGGTTCACAAGTTGTTTCAAATCGGAGATGGAAGTTACGGTCCGACGAACTTAACGTCAACAACAAAACCAGTTCTTAATAATTTCTTCTTAAAATGATTAGCAACGCGTTTACAACTGCGGCTGACTCAACCACATGACCTATTCCACTCTGTACGCGCTAACATTTGAGAAACTTGTAAACGTTAGGCGCCGTCCCTAAATATAACACGAGTTGCAGAACTGCAAGTCTGTCTGTCTGTCTGTCTGTCTGCGATGGGACGAGTGCCCTGCAGCCGCGTCCTTAACCGCTTTTTTTTTACAGCCAAAATAAATAAAAGATCTGTGCTGTAACAGTCAACGTTTGCGCTGGACGCGTTATTTTGTGTAAATGCAGACACAAATACAGTATGGAGTCCGTCACGTGGCTTACAGAAACGATCGTACGACAAACACGAGCTTACAACGAACGAGAGAGAGTCAGGTGACCCATCCCTCGTTCTAATGAAGATAAATGCAGCAGACAGATGCAATTCCGCAGCATCACTGTACCTCCGTTTCGTAAGATAAATTCTGAAATAATGGCTTCCAGTGTGACGAAGACGCTACCTCGAGCACGGAACTATCAACACGTTCCAGCCTCATGTAAAAATCGCTTCTCATGACCCCCCATCGAATTTAAAACGTGAAAAAATACCCAGGGTGGGCGCAGGGGGCATTTTGGGGGAAAATATATGTAAGAGAACGCTCACCCACAAGATATGCCTGCGGTGTGAGGACAGAGATGAAGATACAGTGAGCTGGCTCAGGGTTAGGAATCGTTCAGCGTGGCCTTGAGAGGAAGAAACCGAAACATGACCCGTGCCAGAACCAAGTAGGGAAGGGGTGACCAGATTTCGACGAAACAGACTGACAGACGGAGGGGGCTGGAGGGTGAGACGACCTGGGAAACAAAGGCCAAGCCATGACGTCAGCAACAAAATGGATCCCAAGAAACATGAAGTGTGGACAGGGTCCAGTTGAGGGCTCTTTTGAGCACAGTAATGAACAGTATGATTCCATAAAAGACGCGCACTACCAGCTCGTAAATAAGACTGACCGACAAACGACTCTCCGCTATAAAATCCGTACCCAGTACGTTTACGTACGTAAAGCGAAACAAATATCCGATTCCTTGAAACGTGGTACGCAACGTTGAGTACCCCTCGTGAAGCTACGGAGGAAGACGGAGGAGCCAAACTTGTTTCTCTCTCTCTCTCTCTCTCTTCGTCGAGATGTGAAACATCCCTGGGGGCTGAGTGTGGCCATGACTCCAAGAGAAGTCAAGACACTACGTATTGTTGTGGTTTTATTAGGGCTATTATTATTTAAAGCCAGTGAGAAAGAGGGCCCCGAGAGTTTGGCTTCCTCTGAGCCGGTGTCATCCGAGAGTCCTTTGCTACGGAGATGTTAAGCGACGGACATCCACCTTTGGAGGTGTGGGGGAGGGGGGTTCACGAAGCCAAACAAAAAGGAAACTCTGACGAGGAATAAAAGTGGATGAAGAGGGCGACTGAGGTTTGCAGAGAACACGGGAAATGCGAGGAGAGATCTCTGGAACAAAACGTGTCAGCAAAGATGTTCCCTATCCAACCTCCACTGCCGCTATTGGCCTTTCAATGAAGTGGCAATCATGAACTGTCTTACAAACAGCACAAGGTCTGTGTCCGGTTTGAACGGCAAACGTTAAACTTGGCATCATCTATATACGAACACTTAGGAGAAACAGTGCGACATCAAACAGCGCTTGGTGACCTCAACGTACAATAATTTACCCGCCTCAGGTCGCACGTAAAATCATTTGTGCGGGGGCTCAAACCCAAATCACGCGACACTTCCTTAGAAGGGGAAGATTCTTTGAACGTGCAGACCGACCACCACTTCTGAGCGGAAAGTGGAGGTTGAGCTCCTGGTACTTAGCACTCGCTCTTATTCGCTACCTCAGGTAAGACTAATCATCGATAAGCGCAAATTGCCCGATGTTATACACCTGGAGGCTACAGCATCGTTACTGGGAAACATAAGCGTGGCCTCTGGCGTCTAAACTCAGGTCCATCACGTACGCGTCGCATTAAACTAGAGATCACAGACCTACAGCATCCAGATCTGAAAAGCCATCGACAATTCTTTCGCAAACGCACGAAGTTTCTGTCAGATTCGTAGGCAAAGTCGTTTCTTCTGCACTGCACAGACAAGAAACTTCGTCTCTCACCCTAAAGGGGGGAGTGACGAGGATGAAATCAAGTAACGGGGATGTTCATGATTTGTACTACGCACCAATTACTATTCTCATGAATCATGAACCAATCGAAGCATCTGGTACAAACACGTGACTGCCTCAGGTCGGTGAGAAATACCCACTACACTTGGGGAGCGATGACTTAAAACGCAAACTTGGCAACACTGTAATGATCTACATAAACTTGTCAACGATGTGGGAGGTTTAAAATCCCTGGACCGCATCATTATCTCGCTCTCTCTCTCTCTCTGCATGCAGGCACTGCCAACTGCGGTACTTCACGTAAAGATATGCAACTTCCACAGCGGCGGGTCCTTCCTTCACCATCAAAAT
>NW_019059631.1:642859-670651 GCF_000696155.1 Zootermopsis nevadensis | reverse complement strand
ATATGCCCAGTGAACTAGCGAATCATAAACCGAATTACCTGTCACTGTTGTCTGCTTGGTGCTTGCCGTTGCAGGCACGGACGTTGCGGCCACTACCTCGCCATGAATCGCGCATTTGCTAAGATATTCCATGCCCCGCAGAGCGTACGGTTCTGGAACCTTGTCTTCTGGCATCACCTTCTCCCACACGTACCGCTTAGTTCCGGGTCCAACGCTTCGCTCCCTCTCGTTCACAAAGTCGAAACCCCAACGTTCGGCATCCCGGGCCTGTTGTGTGGCCAGTTCCTGGTCAACAAACCGACGCATATCTTCGTGGTCAACGGGACCGAACAGGGTACGACGCACCCTCGCAATGGCTGCGCCATCTGGTCTGCGAAGTGTTCCCACAGCAGTCGGGGACTGAACCCCGCTCTCTGGCACACCTCCGGCACCTCGCAGCATCCTGCGCATCTCTGACATGTTGACTGGGTTGAAAACACGAGCACTCATAGTTCAACAAGTTATCACTTCGCAGCTCGGAACACCTTCGTCACAAATGAAGTTGAAATCCAACGGCCAAAACTTGTTCAGCGGCGCACACGAAACTCACAAATCACAAGTACGCTTTGTTATGAAAACAAAATAACCAACTTTGTGCTTCACAATTTCCAAGATGGCTTGAGCGTCACTTCAGTATCAACATCGTCGCAGGCTACAAGAAATTCGAAATTAATTTTCGACGTTCCGTAATTGGAAAACCCGCACACACACAAACTCAACCTACACAAACGACTCCTGCTCGCAAACTGCCGGTGGCGTCCCTAGAGCCTCATCCCCTCCGCCCGTGCGGGGCGGAGGGGAACAGCCAAGTTTACAGCGTCATCCTACTCTTCGTCCTGGCTCTGCCTGGCATGTTAGTCTCTGTCTCTCTCGGACGACCAGTTTCATTCCCCTCTTCGACACAAAACGGGTCTCATTTAAATAGACCAATGGAGCGACTCGGATGATTGTGCAAGAACCAATCACGGTCGAATTATTGACGTCATAGTGGAAAAACAAGTGAGGAGCGGAAACGCGCGTTGTTTGAGAGTTTGCTCTGCTGTTGTGTACAAATAAAAACATTACAGACATTGTTATGGCGATCAACCGGGTGGGAGAAGAGAGACGAGACGCTTAGTAAACACAGTTTCAATCGGAAAACGTCACGGTCACTTGCGAGACGGGAGAATAATACTGAGACGGATCTTGAGGAAATATTGTGCAAGGATTTGTTGTTCTCATGGCGGTGAGTACGAAAATGGCTTGTCTTCTGGGTTCTGGGGTGTAGCGCCGTGTCCTTGCTGCCAGACTATATGGCGCAACAACCCAGAAGACAGCCATCTTCAGAATCACCGCCGCGAAAACCTCAAATCCTATTTCCCTAGGGTAGACAAAACTGTTACGAAGAAGTGAAACGCTCGGTGGGCTCAGGAGGTCGTTGTGTCGATTTTCTGTCCCCTCTCCCGGTTTGGTTATGAGAAACAAGTCTAGTTTCCCAACAGTTTCACTAACTACGCGATTCACTACGAATTTCCGTGCATAATCTGTATTAAGTACAACGCAAATTGCGTCCTGTTTTCGTTATCATCAAGATTCCCGTACCATGGATCTCGCTGGGCCTTACTTGACCGGGAAACTGCTTTTTAACAACCAGTTCCCGTAGAAGTTCTCTGTTATCTCAGGTGCTTGCTGGGAATTAGATTTTAAATGACCATGAAGATGGTTGTTACATCGAAACGTGTTGCTGGATTGAAACAAATGTTATCGTTCAAATGGGTAAAACCGTTGCCGGATTAAGTAAATAGCACTGATGTGTTGTGTGTCAGACGGGCTGATACCATTACGTATTTCCTGATAAAACTTTGCGAACAGTTGCTATGACAACACTGTGTACACTTTCCATCCTCGTACCTCGACCCATGTGCAGTACAAGGCCAGACTGTGGCGCTCGACCGACGGATGCTGGAACTATGAAGAAAGAAGCTATACTAGGGCGACGTAAGGAATACTACTGAAACGAGAGGAGTTGTGTAATACTTTTGAAGTCGAAGATCACCAACTCATATTTCAGTCCATATGACAAAGGAAACAAAATGTGTCTCCATGACAATGATAATGCTGTTTAAGGAAATAATATTAGCTGCTTGCACCGACAAAAATACGAGACAACACAGAGTTACTTACTGTCCAAGCAACTGGTACATATATTTACCACTGGGCTTTTAAGGGTTGTTTCTGCCCAGTAAATATTCTATCCATTAACATTATACATGTGGTTTAAATAACATCTTCAGAACTACGGTGAGTTGAGGAGGTTACTTCTGTATATCGGGACTTATTGAATTCATGGTCAAAAATACGTAAATAAAGGAAACTAAATCACCCAGATTTGGCATATTATTATTATTATTATTTAGTGTTCTGTCTGACGACAGGTCCATATGAACAGGATCCTTCCATCCTTTTCTCGGACTGGGACCTGTTCATATACGTTCTTGGCAGATGATCCAGAAGTGGTTTGCCATTGCCTTCTTCTGTGTGTGAATGGAGTAATTGTTGGGATGCCACGGAGGAAAACTCCGTGTTGCCTAGACCACGGCCTTGCCCAACACAAGCTATAAATTCGGGCACCGCCGGGAATCGGCATATATATATAACTAAATTACACCCAATATAAAGTCCCACACCTGACTGCTACTTCCCCGCTCACGTCTTTAATTGTCTGTGATTTTCTTCTGTTTATTGTGTGGTTATTTTTGTTTAAGTTTTGCATTTTAATCAGTTCTGAGCTCCACTTAAAACACGTAGGTCGAGAACAAACAGTCTTAGTATGGGTTCAGCTCACCCTTCAAGCCACCTCACGGGCCGGAAATGCCCGATGCGTGAATCACAGAACGCCACTTCGAAGAAGAGATATTAATAAAAAACCAAGCCGCTCCCTGCATCAACAGCAGGTTTGCTGTTAGCCGTTTTCCTACTTGAAGAACCACAAAATGGTCCATTTCAATTTCTTTGCAGTTCATTTCCGGCCCTTTGATAACATTAAAACAAGCCGGACTGGTGTAGGGTTACACCCTAATGCGCCCCGCAAAGTGCAAGTACATGGGCACTTCCGGAAGCTTGAACTACAATCGCTCTGACTGCACTGACTGACATTTTACGTTTCTAACATGTTAGAAACGTCGATTGAGAAAAAACCGACGACTGTTTGTCCCAGCTGCAGGAGAATTTGTTTCGAAATTGCACGCTTTTTCACCGTTGATCAGCGTATTCGCAGTGAAGCATTTTCCGGTCACAGGACTGCATGTCGTTTGCTTAAATTTTATACACAAAATTATAGCTGCGTAAAACGAAGTCCCTCTGTGCACACTCTGTACAACGACGAACCTGCATATTATTATAATTCCCTGCTTATTTTACACTCTCGTAGCTCGATTCATACTGGCAACAGACATACGAAACACAGACTAACACAATTCTTTGGAACAGCGTGAGAATTCGTAATTCCACGGCCACACGCGAGAGTGTCCCAATCTTCACCTCGATGTTATGGCGATACAATCTCTGTGGTGCGCAGGTATAACGCATTTAGTGCAGTTTAATTGTGACTCGGGTGTCAGCTAATAACAACCAATCACGATGGCGAACACCCGTAATGAAATTATAAAGCGGGCGGAAGCTGTCCCTGTGTCTAAACCCCAAGTCCCCGCGTCTCGAAGGCTTTGGGAAAGCGGGGTTAAAGCTCCACCCATGTTTATTCTCTGCACCAGACAAAGGAGAAAGAGCGCAGGTACGGATCAGATAGGAAACCGGATGTAGGTGGGAACTCAATGGTGACGGACACAAAACATTTCTCACCCTGCCGGGAATCGAGCTCCGGTCAGACCTTGGGGAAATCCCATTTATATGCCGTGACAAGTATGCATCAGTCTGTCCTGAGTTGTAGACACAGGTCGGTCCTGAACCAGGGTTGCCGATTTATTTGAGAGCCTAAATGGACCATTTTTTGCGGAAAAAGTCCATTATGGACTGTAATGAGAATTAGTTAGTTCTGTCTTGTCTCCAGTAGATTCGGATGACATGAACCGTTTCTTTGCAAGCCACTCCATCTGTATAAAGAAATGGACCGAACAACTGACTCCAAGAAGCAGACAGTGGCCTTTTTAGAAGCTGACAGTCACTCAGCCACTCAAGATATTCCCCGTTTTATGTAACCCGGAGATTCATTACAATCTTCACAAAAGCCGGTCGGTGGTCTCTATCGAAAGCGACACAGATCCAAGATGGCTATTTTCTGGGTTTTAGAGCCAACTTCGTACTGACAGCCGTGAAAACCTCAAACCCTCCCACACAAACCGAGTCCACTTAATATTATCCACTGATCTGCATCTTTCTGGTGGTCACTTCCACAACTAATCAAAATATCGTAAGCATTTGTAGTCTCGTTGACGCGTGTCACAGGTCAGACTATTCGATTTGGAGACGGACGGTGCAGGGCACGAACCATGGCGTTCACCCATTGCTCGGTCATTCCCACCCTCCGGGAGTAAAAACGAACGGAGCAACAAGCTGGCCACTCGCAGCTTTGTCTCCGCAGTTCGCTCTGTGGCACTGCGTCACGCCGAGTCACACCAAAGGAATTCAGCGTGAAGGAACAAGCCCCGCCCCCGCCCCCCGCAATCTTATTTATTTTCTCGTGAAAGCGTTGCCAAGCTGTCTGCGCCCTCACGCTTTGTTCGTTCCTTCCCCCTCTCTTCTCAGCACTGTCTTTCGTACGCTGTGGCGCCCTTCCGTCTGCCAGAACGAACCAGAGCTTTAAAGCAAGAAGAAAAAGTTCCGAAATCAAAGAGAACAAAGAACCTGCCTGCAGATTGTCGTCGAAGGCAGGTCCAGGCCTGAACCTCATGCAACGAGCATTTGCGGGTAAATAAAAACGTACTCCTTCATTTGTTACGTCTCACAGGTGTGAACGCGGCGGAGACGATACGTGAACTTAAGTGGGACGCGCAATAGGCTGGTCACGTCCGTCCGTCCGTCCAGTCGATTAAACCCGAGAGCTACCGGAGGCTGTGCTATTCTGCACGACCTCAGAATAATATTTTTAATATCCTGCATGCAGCGATTAAAAAACGACGGATAACGAAAGTCGTGGAGGTGGACAAAGAGTTGCTGCGATCTGGTGGCCGAATTCGGAGCTATCGAACAAGGCCGATTTAATACGTCCAAATGCACTTTGCAAAGACCACATGAGGATATTTTCAGCCCTGAAAACGTTTCAATAGATTCACTTTGCCCGCCATAAAGCTCGACACAATCGTGTAGTCAGGCAGAACTTCACCGACGTTTCGGAGGTGTTTGCTGCTTCCATCATCACGCCGATGGGTGATGACAGAGTTACAACCCGGAAGACAGCCATGTTCGTGCTCACCGCCGCGAGAACCTGAAATTTCGCATGAAGGTAACTGCTTATCAGCTTAAATATCCACACTTCAAATTCAAATCTTTCTTTGCAAAGCGCCCGTGTTCATTGAAGTGTAAGGGGAAAACCGAGCTCAAGAACAAAACCATTTATAATGTTTATTTAACCCGTAACTGCAGTCAGACTCTGAAGACGGAGACGGTAGGTTCCTCCGAAATTTTGGTTAAAGAATAATATCACGTCATGACAGAGAAGATGACAGTACAAATAAAAATTTATTTCCCTTTCTTGTTGACTGAATCTTGCCATGTGTGTTCGTTAACGCAATATTTAAAACACATCGACATCAGAAATCGAGAACAGAGTCTGTACAAGGAATTTATATTCTGTGACTCATCTGTGTGGAAACTGCCGGTTCCGTCACGCCACAGGTTCAAGCTGCCAAAGGGGGGTCGGGGGGGAGAGAGAGAGAGAGAGAGAGAACTCGTGTTCAAATCACTATTTTTCCATTCTTCGTAATTCTAACGCTGGTTTTATATTTGTATGTGCGCTAAACGCCCAGATAATCCAAGTATAATCGCAATGGAGAAGTGCGAGCACAAATTAGCTCAGTATTTTGCTGCCACTTGACTTTAGAACATGTTCTAATCCATTTCAATACATTCCAACGGCCACAGTTTCTGCTTAGCTTGTGTACGTGTTCATTCGCGTAAATCCACTACGCAGTCTGAGACTCGACAAAGGAATGTGCTGTGAGACTTAAATGGGGGAGTGATGATGCCTCAGTCTGAACGGCATTACGTGCTACGCGCCTTGCCCATCTCATCACGTAATAACGTGTGGTAGAGCAAACTGAAATTATCTGCCGTAAGGGCGCGGTGGAGTTGATATTTGTTTTACTGTGTTCACGATAACGCGTTTAAAGATCTGCCAGTCATTAAAAGGCAGGGGCATCTGAGACCGTGATAAGATTAACACACCCCTGACTTTCATCTGGAGCGCCACGCCCACCGCGTGGGTTAAGACGAGGAAGTGAGGTATTTAACACGGTGATTTCTCTGGCCCTAAATCCTTTCGTTGCCTGTTACTCCCTAATTATGGGCCCACTTGCTACACAGAGTGTACCCCTTCAAATCCCGTTAAGGATACCGCGGACCACTGGAATAACAATATTACGAATAAGATCAGAAACGTGTTCTTCCAAATTCTTACCCGCTCGCCGTTAATGATCACCTTCACATCTTCGACGCCGTGCTGGCTGATATCTACACTTGGACCACTGTCGGTTAACACAGCCGGAAACAAAGCAAGGACTCCTGAGTGCCACAGACAGTCGGAAGTGTCATGGCGGCGGTACAGACAGAATATTAGTCAGTCAACATCGGACTGAAGACGGGGCTGTCTAAAATTTGAGGTTATCTCATGGAGACTCCCTTCAGATTTATCAGTTAATATTTGTACGCAATTCTTTTATACCATGCATCCTACAGGACCAGCCCATCTCATCCTCCTTGATGCGATCACCCAAATAATATTTGGTTAAGAGTGCGCATTATTAAGCCCCATATTATGTCATCCCTTATAGCGCATTAAGGGATGTTTGGCGATAGCTGCAAGGGGTTAAACTTAATGAACAAAGGCTCTTCACAAACAACGACAGATCTCTGGGGGAAAACGAGCTAGGCAACCAGGAAACAAAATCCACGAACGAAGGATTCAAATGTGGAGCCTGTATCGATACCAGACGTTGCACGAAGCCAACCGTCCAACTGGAGAGTTGTGAGCGCTGCTCTGGTGACGTGTGAAATACGCGGTACAGCTGATACAATGACGTAGCTAATGCGCCGATCTAATTCTACGTCTTTTCGTAGATTAAAGTGAATTTAAATGCACAGCGCTCGATCTATCATGACCCAGACGTGATTGGCTCGCGGTCCACAGGTCGGGGTGACTTTGGTGAAGGGAGCCAGATGGACGCATTTGTCTTGCGTCCCTCCCTGCTCCCCCAGTCGGAATTATTTTTAAACCCTCGAGCAGACGCCACAGGCGCACAGAACTGGAAAATGGAATTTTCTCGTGAGCGTGCAACACAGAAGGGCTACTACCATAATACCACGAGAATGCGAATTTGCGGTTCCTCTTTATTGTGGGCAGATATCAACAATTTTTCTTACCTGAGTTTGACAAAAATGACGGTCTGAGAAACCAAAAATAAACCTCTGCTGATTTTGAGTGTGCTATTATGGACCCAGGCGTACACTCAAGGATAATATTAAAATTTATTTTAAAAATAGGTTACGACAATTTCTACTGGCTGAGTGGTGGGATTCTGTGAACACAGCAACAAAAAACCTTTGGGGTCCCACAAAATGGCGGGGAATATATCGGCTAGGTACATGAGACGGTGTAGCTCAGTGGACGACTTTGGTTCGATCCCCGACGGAGGCAGAGGATTTTTCCTCTAGCCTCTGCGTCCAGACCGGCTCTGGGGGCCCACCCAGCCTCTTATCCAACGGGTATCGGGGTCCTTTCCCCCCGGGGCGTGACGCTGACCACTCACCCCATCTAGTGCCGAGGTTAAGAATGAGTAGTGTGCAGGTCCAAGTTCATAGTTCGATTCCCGAACGGGCTAAACCTTGAGATGAGGCGTAAACCAGGCTTTGCCAAGTTAATCTGGTTTACATAAACGAAGGTGTAATTAGCTGAGATTTGGTACGCCTTACTTCATTTAAATTTAATCGATTTTATTAATTTTTGGCTTGTTAAATGTGTTAATTTGGAAGGAAGTGGCCATACTCAGTAGTTTGAAAGTCTCTCTTCTCGACTTTCCGTCTAGAGTGAGCATGAAAAAATCAAGAGCTGTAACCGTACGAGCTCCTGGCACGTCACTGGGTTTGAACCCTTACTTCAAGAAAAGAAAATAGAGACGAGAGTGTGGAAGGGTGGTTCCAGTAGCAGCTCCAGGCTCTCCTACACGGCGTGAGGTTACTCGGTCATAAACATTGGTTTGAAAAAATAGCATAAAGGTCCCTGCGCAGTCTCCAGACTACCCGGAACGCGGTTGAACTCCCGCCAGTCGTCGCTGCGCCGTGTTCGAGCAAAGGTGCGAGCCAAAGACCTAGCTGGAGCTTCCTGACTACACGCACGTCAGATATTCCACCAAGCCTAAAAGGTACGTCGACTTTTGTATTAATTAAATGGCACGATTACGCACATCAGACTTCGTATTGATATTTTACAGTACACTATATAGGCCTACAGGCTTACACAATACAACACTGTGCAGCATTTCACAAGATCATGTAAGTTTTAGTCTGTTTATTTGTGGTTCATTTATCGGTGGTGATCGAACACGGACAACGCAGTGTAGAATAATGACGAAAAGAGCGCATGATGTGTTGGAGAGCGTGTGAAAATTAACGATCGTGGCCTGTTTTAAGGCATTCCTACAATTCCGACATTTTCCTGGAGTGACTGAGGAAAAATACGATAACCTCAGTCGTCGTAACAGTCGGTCTGTGGACCGAGACCTCCGAATACGAAGCAAGAGTTCGATTCCCGACAAGGGAAGTAACGTTCTTCTTTGCAACCGCGTTACAGAGGCGTTGCAGCCCACGGAGCGTCGCAGCGAGTGAACTCCGGGGTCCCTTTCCGGTATGCAAATAGAACGCCTCTGTATATATTCGACTCTTTTACACGACGTAAGCAGTTGTGTCTCTGGCGTTAGAGAATGAACGTTTTAGCCAGTCGCTGCCCAGTGAACCAAAAGAAATTACAGGCTCTTGTCGGTGTGCAATGTGACCTAAAGGAAGTGGTAGTTTGAGTTCAAACCCCGAACTGGCATTTTTTTTAAAAAAAAAGTCTGACGTCGACGTGTCTCCACAGCGCCGCTTTGCTATATCTCAGTATGATTCGCGAAATCCCGTGTGTGTGTGCCCCCATACAGAACTACAATCAGGGTCGTTGGTCATCCGTCTGAGGCGAGAAGATTTCACCAGCTGAAGGCCAGGGAATATCACTTACGCGGCATCTGAGAACTAAAACCATAAATGCGCGTACTTTAGTGATATAAGTTCCTGTTTATGAGACTCTCGTTGAGGAAATTCATTGCGAAGTAAAACCGAATGCATTTTTACACATTTCGGTGTTCCCTTTACCCGAAGCGCAAATTCGGTATTTTCAATTTTTTTTTTAAAAAAATGCTAGCTAATACAAACAAGTGATACAAATAGCATTATCCCCCGCCCCCTACACAAAAAACCTACAATTAAACTACGTGTATTACATCTTTTAAATTTTCAACCCTGAAATGTTTTTGTCAAAAGTCAATACAGATGGTTCTGAAACAGCCTGGTAGCAAAATGCGTTAAGTTCTTCGTATGCAGTCACAGATGAGCCAATTTTTAAAGCGCTGCGACCCCTTACTAGAAGCGGTTAACGACAAGTGAAGTACAATTAATGACATTATCAGTAAACATAGCGTGACACCTTGGTCTGTTCGTAGCTTACTGCAAACAAACAAACCAACAACAAACGTACAGCAGCAATGACTGGGCACGTCTACGTCACCTTTGAGCACACGCCATGAAGGTCAATTGTGGAGTGGAGCCAAAGCTCCAGGCTTTATTATTAACCTCAGGGCGAGAAGTCGTTCGTTTATCCACACGCTTAATCGCCATCATTACGAATTCACTCTCGTCGGCAGGAAGACTCATGGCCGAAACAAACCAAAGTCATTGGTCATAAATGGCTCGGGCGGAAATAACTCGTCGGTGCGTGACGAAATTGCAAACTCGGAACTCTCGTTGAAACGTCGGGTCCCGGGCGGTAACGCCGTCCGGACTTCTTATAAGGACAAGAAGTCATGATACGGGTCCCACAAGCCACAGCTTAAAGTTCGTGCAATTTAATGCACATGGCACAAGCGTGTTCTAAGGTCCGAACACTCAACGAACACGGAAAAAATTGTATTTCGCTCTCTGGCGCGCAGCCGACAGCAGCTGACGTAATGGTCCTCAACCGGAAACGGTCACTAGCAAAACCCACGAAAATAAAATGAATTAACCATTAAGAAAACTTAATCTGACTTAAATAAACATGTCGCTTAAGGTCTCAGTTGTTTTTAGGTTCGGAAATACCGAGAGCACGCGGGCACGCTCACAGCAATGGTATCGCAGACCAATCTACTTGCATTTCAAGATCTGTCTACACAGTTGCGTCATTTCATGTGTATTTTGTTTAATTTATCATACTCTGTCCTTGGAGGACTTTTCCTCTAGCCTCTGCGCCCAGACCGGCTCTGGGGCCCACCCAGCCTCATATCCAATGGGTACCGGGGTCCTTAACCCCCCGGGGTAAAACGCGGCCGGGGCGTGATGCTGACCACTCACCCCATCTGGTGCCGAGGTCAAGAAATAGTAGGAGCTATACGCCTCTCCCCCCAAGCGCCTACATGGCGTGTAGCGGGGCAGCTTTACTTTTTACTGGTGTCCTAATTCTTTCCTTTTCACTCAATGATCCTTGTTTCGTTATTAAATTGTGTCATGGGTCAAACTGAAAATAAAATGGAGACTGAACCAGCTTCACCGCTGTGAAAACCTCAAATCGTACATAAACCCGCTTTATTTAAAAGATGTGTTTGTTGACATGCATCTCAGGTAAAAAAAGAGCTAGTTAATTGTACTTTTGATACAAGAATCCGAGATTTGTATCTCTGAACATGGGTTATTATACCATGTTTTCCGATGAGAGCTATTCAAGAACAGAGTTCTCAACCTTCTAAAGCAAAGTAAAGCTAGCAGTCATTGTCTACTGACGCGGGGGGAGGGCGGAGGGCAGAGATTGTTCCCAGAGTTATGTAACTTCTTCCTGTCGGAAATAAACCTGTCAGTATCAGGCACGAAGACACAAAAAAGTGCCCTCTCGTTAATTACGTGGGACTTCTGCGTGAGAGTTATGCCAGCTTATTATATGCCCGGTGAACATACCGTCGGAATTAAGAGGGATCTGAGCGCAGATCTTATTTGGACAGGATAGCAGAACAGACGAATCCGGTTACGTTATGACATCGGGAAGTGAGGTTATGGAAATCCTGTCAGCATCAACAACAGAGCCTGGCAGTGGCGACCGTGCGAACTTTTGGGTTACGAAAAATTCAAACACTGAAGCTCCTCGTTACGTAATTTTCTCCGTCCTACTGTTATTTCCTTTTATCGTATGTCCAAAATGTTTTTCTCGGGGCTAATTATCCAACACCCTCAGGCCGTGTTATTCTCTTGAGGTGTGAGACCAAAATTTCGTATATTTCATGCGTCCGTGAAAAATACAGGAAATTGCATCTCCGCCTGTTACTGGCGCAAACACCATCAATACTTCGAAAATTGTATTCATCAATCTGGATTACGTGATTAATGACAGGAAAACTGCCTCGTCGCGGGGGAGGGAGGGGGAGGGAGGGAGGAGAGTTCACACAGTGACATCTGTCGGCCGGAGACTCAAGTACCGCAATCGATTCGCGTTACGCAGACAATTCAGCGCGTCGTATTGATTCGGTCGCCACACAGACGGCACACGTCGAATTCGTATAGCCTGATTTACAAGGCGTAAGTGTTGTTGTTCTTGCAGTGGAAGTGATATTCACTGGAGAAGGTGAGTACGCTCTACTTTAGCAAACACGCAGGACACACATTAATGATTTCATAACAAAAACTGCCCGTACATTCAACAGCATTTATAAGAATTTGACGTGTAATCACAGGTCGTGTGCCACCAGCACTAAATTTGCATTCCGTTATCACACACGTCCAGACAAAGCGTCTAGTCTAGCTCGTAGTTGGTTTCAAGCAAAGCAGTTCCTTATTTGGCCCAAATTTGTCTTTAGACACGAGCAACCAATTCGTGAATACGCGAGTCGACGTTCTCGTTAAAACTGTACAAAGCAAGAGTGTAGTTGCCCAGTTAAACGAAGTCGTCGTAGCCCCTGTGACTGCTCTATTACGCCATTTGTGGTGGCGATGTGTCTGTTAGCAGAAATTGAAAAAGTGGGATGGTTTCTACGCCCTCCGCTCACTTGGCAACGTCGTTACTGTCATATCAAGAACAAAATTCCTCACATATTCTTTGTTTTTTTGACTAAACATTCTATTAATAAGCGTTACTCGTGCATGAAATTGTATACTTGATTATAATGTGAAGTTGTTATTTAGAACAAAACATCCACAACATTCCTGTGTGCCCTCAATTATCATATTCTTTAAATTAAAATGCTTATTTGTCATGTTATTCAAAAGAACAAAACAAGCGTCTGAAGATCAAAAGACCGTTCTGATCAAGTCAGAACCAAACGATGTCGAAACCTTGTTTCCTAAACTCTGGAGTAACAAAAGAACATTCCTACTGTGAGAAGGCAGCAACGTTCGTTTGTTTTTATTAGTGAACACAGAACAAAAGACAGTGTTCATCTCTTACGACATTCCCGCCCTAAAGCTTACTGGAGCGCAGATTCTCAGCTGCGCTTTGAAATGTGAAGAGCTTCGAGTTGCCAGAGCGATTTTGAAACAGCTCAAGCACTAGGAACCAGGGCCATACAAACAAATGAATATACAATTCTGTTTGGCTGAAGTACAACGGACTTGGTGTAATTATTCTGAGACGTGGCAATTATTATAATTGTTACAAATAAGTCCTCACTCAAATCAATGAATTTGAATTCATGAGCTGTGATCATTAAAAAGAACTCTCTGGGAACACACAAACACCATTAAACTTGGTGCTCACGTGCAATGTAAAACCTCTTCTTCAACTTGAACCACACTTCGCTCTGACAAAGCGAAATGTTTCATATTTTGCACTACGGGGCCTTTACATTTATCCCCGAAAACTTAACTCCGTTGGTACTAACGCATTGCGTGCTGAATGAATGCGACTCCGTAAAAACAAGTTTACATTTAATTCCTAAGGTGTCAACACTGAACAGTCATTTACAGAACGGCAGACTGACTGCAGTCACAAGCTTCAAACAGGAAGGGGCATTCGGCAAAAAAGTGTAACTGCATTGTTGTTACCTAAGAAAGTGACTGTTGCGTCACAGTTTTCGTCGGCATTGTTGCATTACTATATATTGCCGTCAACAATCGGCTTTCGTTATTGCGGAAAGAGCTGAGCTGTGAATCGGTTGTAGAAGTGCGTCGTGGAGTAGATAATTTTGTGCTGGTGAAAACGTTTTAGAATATCACAAGTACGTATCTTATATTATATATTATATTATATTTATAAGAATTATTACTAAGATAGTGTAGTTGCGTCATATTGTGACTTATTAAATTAAAATTAAATTATTTGGTTATTCCGTCAAATCACAATGTATTTAAAATAAGATAATTAAAATATCATTCTGTGTTCCATATCGAATAATCGATTTACAATTATTTTTTTTAAATACTTTGTGATTTGACGGAATAACCAAATAATTTAATTTTAATTTAAGAATTATTACATTACCTTACCTTACATTCAGCTACCACAGACCCATCTTAAGCGTAACTAATTTAAGTTAAATAAGCAAAGTCTTAATCAAACTTATCTCAATTGTAAAGCATGTATAAAGGAAATATTTAGAATAAAGCCAATATATAAACTTCCTTACCGTATAGACGTATTTACGTCTAATTCTCCGGAACCGTGGTTCCACTGACAACTTTTTATTAATATGATCAAACAAAGGAATACAAGGAAATAGGAGAGATGAGAAATGCTTGGAAAACGTTGATTGGAATTCCTAAAGAGAAGATCATTTGGAAGATCCAGGTTGCCATTAAAGAATAATTTTAAAAATGATTTTGGCTCGGGATAGGGGCTGGAGGCGGGCTGTTGTGAACGCGGTAATGAAAATTCTGGTTCCATAAAAGGAGTGAAATTTTGTCACTGGCTGAGCGACTATCGGCTTCTTAGGGAGGATTCTGCTACATGAATTTAGAAATTCAAAACTTTGCTCGGTTCGGTTGTTCTGTCCTTGAGGCCTCTGTCTTTGCTTGCGTCAACAAGCCAACAATTTTACTCTTCCAATGCACCAGTCCGTTGCAAGACACAGGAGCGCGTGGTTTGTCACGACAGCCATTTCGCTGTGGTGTTATTTTGGCATTCATGAAGTGGGGTTCAGAAAAGTGCTCAAGTTTCATAAAAAATATTTTATTCTGAGATATTTTAGCGTTTTATTGTCATCTGTGACTCCCAGTTCTTTTGTAATATCTTAAATGCGTCTATGATCTGCCGTTCTGAGGAAACAGATCTACACAGCGAAACAGGTGAGATTGGCTTTATGCCTGATAATTGTGCGAGTGACGTAAATTCGTGATAAAGAACGCGCAGAGGAACTGCGATTTAAAATTTACGTCTTTTCAGATGTGACTCGGTTCATTTACCGCAGCAACTGCACCCAGAACAAAGATAAAATAAATCAAGACACTTCAATTATTTCAGTGAACACTCATCACATCAAGAAGTTCCGAATGAAGCTGTCGGTCTGTACCTAATCTTTGCATGACAAATTTTATTTCAGATTTGCGCAAACCAACGATAGATAAATCAAATTCAGTTCGCTCGACAGATTTTTAGTGTGGATTACCAAGTTTCAAAATGTCATGTTTAATCAGCGGATATCAGTTTGGATAATTAAACGTAGAGACGCACAAACTCTACGCGTGCAAGCAGAATGCGTTGTCCCGCATTATTTTCAGTCTCGGGGGGGGGGGGAGTGAAGTGCGAGAGAAAATATGTCGATCATGGTCCCCTGGGCTGACACCGTGTTGCCATGCAGGCAATTATCAACATTTCGGAGGAAGACATCCCTTCCATCTTCCAGGTCACCGCACCCTGAAGACAGAAGCGACACGTCTCTCCGAAACGTTGGTGACCACATAGCGTCACTTTGATAACCTCAAGACGTCATGTGCCGAGACGCAAGGCCACTTTTGGTGTAGTGGGACGAGGAGGGAGCTCCACGCACTGTAAATATTGACAATACGTTGAGGTCAGTGAACAGTTTCACGTTCCAGCCGCATTCACCACTCAGCTAGTTCTTTAAGTCAGTATGTTGACTTCGAAGCGCCGTCCTCATAGCGGTGAGTGCCCATCAAATGACGTGAAGTGCACTTAACTCTGCGGTCAATAAGTCATCATCATTCTCTGAGAACACAAAACAACCCTCATGGAGCCCTAATGACCCAGTAAGCTAGAAATTGAAAAGCGGCAACTTAACTGCGTGAGGAGCATACTCGGTTCCCGTGTAATCTGGAGAAAAGTTTACCAGCGTTTCGGAGGTTATTTCTGCCTCCATCGTCAGGGCGACGATTGCGACCGTGTGAACAATATGAAATCTCCCGAAATTAATCTGTTCGCCCTAATGATGGCGGCAGCAAGGACCTCTGAAACGTTGGTTATTATCTACAGTCCAGAAGACAGCCAGCCATCTTCGGACTAGCTGCAATGTTCAGCGAACGAACTTGTGTCAATTGGCAGCTTTTTCCTGCCGGCGTATAACGCTCCAACTTTAAAAATGGCGAACTTACTCGATTATCGTACTCGGGGTCAACAAACGCTTCGACGTGCTTCATGTTCTACGCAATTACGTGGTGAAAAGTGCAAACTGCGAAGCGGGGTTTGAGGCTTCACGGCCGTGAGAGCTCAGACATCGGCTTTCTGATTCCTGCACAGGAGCCTTAATACAAACTGCGAAGTTTCTACTTTTCTCTTTGTCAGATTTTAGGTTCTCAAGGCGAAGATGACGTCTTCATCGTTCTAGGGTGTGACGCCGTGTTGATTCGGAAGTACGTACCGCCATTTCGGAGGTGATGAAGAAAATGTACCTACGAAACGCTGGATTCTACCCACGAGCCCACACTGCTTTACAACCCAGAAGAAGAGAACCTCAAATCTCACACATGAGCGCTGTTTGCTCGAACTGGACACGCACAGAGAGTCTGCAGGCATTTCACTGTTCAGTTAGGCGGGTCCATTGGCATGACGGAGATTAACAACTAAGCCGACCTGGTCCGTTTCCAGAGTATGCGTTTCATAATGAGGACAGACAATCTGTGCGCACTAGACTAGCTAGTTGGTGCATCACCGAGCCCCACACACCAGCCACCATTACCACTAATTAGCCCCTAATTGAGACTTCCTCATAACCCCACGGCACTCCCACGAGTGAAGTTCACGAACTCGCAAATGAACACAGCGCTTCCTGTCCTCGGGTGTTTGTTTTAATGGTACGCGGATGTTTTTGTGAACGCCTTCATTACGCGTTTTCGGGTCCATGACAAAGGAGGAAAACGTGAGGCACAAAATTTATCAGCCGCTAACACGAACATTGGTTTGGAATTAAACGCCGAGGAACAATAATTAAAATTTTAGAGGTCAGAATGAGGGGCAACATCGTAATTTGGAATACAGCCAACAAACTGTTTGACAATGCGGCGAACTGGAATCGATGGCCGCAAATCAAATTTCGCATTAAAACAGATTACGCAAGTCCGGGCGACGCTGTCTCGCAGAAAGAGCCACGATTATGTCATTCCATCCTCTTCACACGGTCGCCATCTTAACTGGTGCTCTTCGTAAGAAGAACTCCTCCACATACTTGCAGGGGGAGTTCCTTAAATTACGCAAAACGACTCGCTATTCGAGTTACTGCCAGCGCCGACGTGAAATTACGTTCGCTCGGAGCTGGAGTTCCTGGCGCGTGCTGCAGTAAGACCCAGAGACGCTCCTCTTGGGCTAGCCCGCTGCAAAGTTATCTTATCTTCCTGTAATGAACAGATTGAAACAAAACGAAAGCAAATAAACCAGGACCTTATCGATGTTTAACCGGTAGATAAGTCGTGGGTGCACGACTCACAAGTTTTATGAAAGGTTCAAGCGTCTCAGGAACCGATTTATTTCGAAACTGTCACTTCGTCACGCCGTTAACAGTGTTGCCACGTCGTCACACTAATTTACTTGGCAGCATTTTCCTTAATTTTTCAAAAGTCACAACGAGAAAGGAAGGCACTCGCCCTTGCTTTCTACGAATAAGAACATCCGCGGCATCACGAAACACTTCCTGTCCACCCACACAGAGAAAAGTCCGACAGTCGCTCAGCTGCCCCCCCCTCCAAAACCCCCCCCCCCCACTCTCGAGCCACACAAAACCAATCCACATTGTCACAATCTGCAAGTAATTTCTTAAAATCCCGAATCTTCTGACTAATGTACATATTCCTCGTGCAGTCCGCGGGTGCTACACGCCCAGCCCATCCCCCAATTAGTCACGCTGATATGAGGATAGTTCATAATGCCAGAGATGCGGCATTTATGGGCAGTCTTCCGGTGAAAGGCTGCAGACAATGGTTCGGATGTCGACGGCATTGTTTCCACGCGCCATTAAGCTGATCACAGCGAACAAAGCATCTTCCTATTACGGCGAAGAACCTGCAAAGGAGTGTCGAAAAGCCCCGGAACCTCGGAGCATCGTCCTCCTCTTTTCATGTTCAATATTTCGACATCTCTTCCATTTAAGCACAAGGACACATCATTTGCTTATATGGGATGGAAAATGCGTGAGTTTCTAAGCGACTTTTACGACTCTTACACGAGGCGTAATGTGACCTGAAATCACGGAAGCGTTGTGCACTCCGTGGAGTACGCGTCTTAACACATTTGGGCAGCCTCTTTGTCGATGGAGGCCTTCGAAGAACGTCCGCTGGTAACTGAGCTTCATTTATGTTTCAGGGTTCGGACAGCCGATCTTGGTAGGAAAATGGAAAACAAACCGAAAGTATGCCGGCGTTTAAGATTTGACGACGTGGAGAGTACGAACGCCGCTGCTGTCGAACCCAGTGAAGGCGCACCGGAAGGGGACAATGCGCACGCACACACTATGGAGGAAGAAATGCTCCGGCACTTGCAAGCTGGAAAACTGCGGTGGAATTTCGACTTCCTGAATGACTGTCCCTTGTCGGGACGATGGCAGTGGGAGAAAGTGGGGCCGTCTGAGCCCCCGATGGCGGAGAATTGAGGAACAAGACCGGTGGCTGCGAGACGACCACAAGAATCGGTACTCAGAATCAGGGACAGGTGGAAATTTATAAAACCTTAGAAGCAAGTATCTGACAATCAGCGTGTCTTTATGAAGGAAGCATTATTATTTGTTATGATTCAGCCTTTCACAGTTTTACGTAGTACCAAATAATGTTGGAAGAGAATTATGTTTTGTTATAATCTTTCTGTTTCAGAGTTTATGCACAGATTTTTAAAATTGTTCTGTAAGGGGTAGATTAGGTTCGGCAGTTACTGTTTTTTTTATTATAACGGCTGTGAACAACCTAAGATTATTTATATTTAACACGTATTATTAAATTTGGTAATAACCAAATCTTAACAGCTAATAGCCAAAGTTTTGTTATAATTAGAAACTATTGTTTATCTTGTTCATAGAACCAATAAGCTATTCTGTGTGTGTGTGTGTGTGTGTGTGTGTGCGTGCCTTGGAAGCCAGAGGGCAACGGCAAGATGCCTCTTACAACTGTGTGTTTCTCATTGAATGAAGTTTTTGCGTGTTCAGAACTCTTTATAGTTGCAGCGACTGACGTTGTAATGTGACTGTACACATGTTTCCACAGCGCACATTTAGTGTCCTGCCTCTCTTCAGACCGGGTTCCGAACTCAGGTACGGGGAAACTGTACATCAATTTAAGAAAACCGGAACACAAACAATTTAAATTCTTGTGGAAACACGAGGTTCGCTAGAAATTCAACACATTCATTACATTACAAAATTTATTAATATATTTTAATTTGCAGGATTAGCTACTGACAGATAAGAGCTGTTATGGAGCTAGTAGTTACACGATTATCATGTAAAAGTTTGGAAACTTTATTTAACATGACAGCGTTAACGGGCAACTAGGTTTAAGACGCATAAAGCTGATAATGATGAATTATCAAAAATAGCTTACAATTTCAATGTTTTGCCGCTAGAAGTCCCGCAGTTCGCGCCACTGTACCTTGAACTTCATATATCGCACGTTAAATCATGAAATGTGTACAATGTAAATTAAAAGCGCACGTCTCCTGTTTATGGGATTCGACTTCGTGACCTACAAATTTCCAGAGGAGGTCTACTCTTCCACAGTGCGAAGTACAAATCAGAATTTCTTTGCGAGAAGAAAGTTGCAGACTTGTGCAGTAAAACATGTGTACAGGCACAGACGAACACTTTCAGTAAGAGGAAATGTAAGCTGTTCGACTTCGTAGATTTTTATTTTTCTTGAGAACTGTAGCTATATGTAATTATTTGGTTGTGGGAATTTTCAGGGACAGTGTCAGCAACTTTATAACACAAACTGATTTTGCAGTGTTATCATACACACATCTGTTATGTTAGGTCTCATAGGTAATCTCACAAGCTTCTGTAATAAATTAATATCAGTAAATCCCAGAAAATTTCTGTGTGCGTATGAATTATTCTGTGGAAAAACTTTAATGCAATCCGGCTAATTCTACCGTCACCCTTCCTTCCCTGATAATCAGCACCACTTCATAATGGCGGACAATTTTAAAGCAACGAATGCCAACCGATTTAAAGAACTCGAGAAATTATCCCCCACCCACATATGGAGCCTAGCTGTTCCATCCGCGCCGTAAGGACCACAAGCCATGGTGACTTATTTTGATATTTTAGAACCGCAGATACCCAGACAGCGGCCAGGGCTCACGTAACTCTCATGCTGTCGTTCTTGTTATAAAACGACACTGTTTCAACTACAGAATTTGTATACTGTCAGATGATGTGGGACGATGATAAAAAATGATGAATAGCTGGGAATCTGGAAGTAGCCCGCTTTCAGGCACAGTTCGGGATGAGAACCACGAACAGCGTTAGCCAAGTCCTGAACCGGCTGGGACCGACGTTTCAAGAGGCCTGTAGTGCAGTGCAGACACGCAGTGAAGTGATGAAGTGACGTGCTCTGTCCTTTTAAAAGTCAAGATAGTGGGAGCTAGACAAGAAACACTTTCTTCTGAAAACATTTATATTGTCGTGCTGTATTTTACAGTGAAGGTTTGGAAAGAATTCTGTCGTGGCGACAATGTGACTCCATCCGGATAGGAGACGGGGTAAACTTCAGCACATCAAGTTTCGGTCTCTCTCTCTCTCTCTCTCCGACTGATTCAGGAGTCTGAGAGGAAGAAGTAGACCCCCAAATGGATCAGTGTACAAGACGACAACCTCCTGGGGTGCTCCGCCGTGCAATCTGGTAGAGGTCCTTGCTGCCTCCATCGTCAAAAGACCTGATGACAGACACAGTACTGACGTCCGAAACGTCGGCCAACTTCAGCCGAACTACACGGCGCAACATGCCAGATGGCAGTCGTCTTCGTTCTCATCGCCGTGAGAACCTGAAACCTCAACTTATTTATCACTTTCTACGCATACACAGCAAACTGTCCAGATCTGACTTCAAAGTCTCGCAGTAGACAGTCGTATTTGCAATTTTTAAAATATTAAAAAATTCCATAATGCATCTTCACGTGCGCGTAGCTACAACACATAATTCATTGTCATCTTATGGAAAGATAATACACATTTCGAACGGCCGCCGTGTTGTTATTTTACAATGTAAAAGAAAATTAGAAAGAAGAGTCGAAAGTTTTTTAAACGTCATTTACCAATGGCATTTTAGGACCCTAAAGTAGCTGTAACCTCAGTACTGCGCGCGGTTGTTGTTCCTACAAAATGTAGGTAAACGACTCTAATTTTCAGGGTGTGTGTGTGTATTGGGGTGGGGTGGCGAGAGAGAGAGGGCCCACCGCTCCATAACAACCTGCGACGGTGGCGTTTGTAAAACGAAGCGGGTAACCGGGAAGCGGATGAGGGTAAAGTGGACGCAGCTTCCTCTAAAGTTCGGATAAGAGAACCCGATACACAGACCAGCAGCATGACTGCACAAAGGAAAAGTGCTTGAGGGCGTGACGTGTCGCCATGGGAACCCCTCGTCGTCACATGGCCGCTGGGTGCAGCTCCGGAAGAAACCGGTTCGAATGTCGGCTACGTTTCGAGCTGTTTTGTGTTTTATGGCAGTCTGTTCACACAGGATATCCTTGAAATACGCCACAATCACATTCCAAATCATTATCCACTCACAATTCATAAGTGTCTTCCCACCACATTCGATGATACGTAACTCTTGAGAGTTGAAATATCGTCGTCAAATAACCTGATAAATAATGCATAAATGATCCACTCGGGTGGTCATTTTTGATTGATCCCTGGTCTCCGACGTCATGACCCATCCGCCCTCGACTTTGTCCCGCGGTGTGGCCTGGAAGCGCTCAGCCGAATCAGGGCGCGGTGCTACTGGGCGAAGGAGAGGAAGGGAGGGGTCTCCATTTTGTACAGAAGAAATGAACGGCAAATGCAAATGACGCCTCTCTGTATCCGGTTGAAACTTCCGGTATGCTTTTCAAATCTTCGCCGGAAGTGATCCACCTTAAACTTGTACTGTCGGCCGGACAAGACACGTGGACAATTTCCATCGAAAGCTAAGGAACAACTTAACTGGCCACTGCAGTCTTATTCCGACGGCGGTGTCTGCACGGCGTCACAGCCCAGAACGTCATCATCCTCAGCGTAGAAAGATCCTCAACTCTCACATAATGCAACAGCAAGATTCAAACCAGACACAACGGAATACAGGTGTACGGCTCCGGAAGTGCAAAAGAGACCGGAAAGTGTACTCTTTGGAGTACCGACGCCACATCACGCTGACTGTTGCTGCGCTGTGCAGTCCGAGGTAATTCGTGCACCCTGTTAGGTGTTAAGAAGAACGCGAGACGTACATGGACGGGACCCGCAAGGCGACTGCGCTCACGCCAGAGCGTAAAGGATGCCTGACAACGCACTGGAGTGAAGAAATGGCTTCATAACTGGCGAAACTAATACATCTGGAGCCGGAGAGCTGCATCTCCCAATGCTGTCAGAACTACTCTTGCGAACAAGAGTGGAGGAGGTCCTCATGAAATCCAAGCAAATAAGTGACAGCAACACCCAACGAATATTTTTATAAGGACGCGAAATCAATCTGGCAGACAAAGATTTCACTCATTCGCGGATGGTGTGGTGCATTAGAGGGTTCAAAAGGGTTAGATCTCTTCTATTTTCGGTGCTGCCTGAAACGCGATACCTTTTAATTATGAGTGGGATGTGTCACGAGACATTTAAATGTCAAATGCGCTCCAAATATGGGACAGAACAAGAACGAACTCTTTGCTGCATCTCGTTTCTCTTCGTCACTTCCTGTTCTACCTTGTGGCCTGGCGCGCAGATGCCTGACCGACATTTTGTTTGCACTTGTCAGTAACGTTAGAATAAAAGTGTTTCAAGTCAACACTTTTGTGTTTCCAGCACTCTTGGGACTGCTGTTGCAATTTTCAAAACACTTCACTAACTAACTAACTAAGTACGAGGAACAAAGTCCTTCTTCTGATGCTGATGGCCACTCAGCTACAAAGATGTAATTCATAAGCCTTTAAGAAAATTTTTGAGGGGGGAGGAGAATAGTCTATCAGTTCAAGAAGAAGGAGAAAGACAGAAGTTACTTTCATGTTTCCTTTTTTCACTTAACAAAACAAGTGAGAAGCGAGTCCTTTACAGCACTCTTACGCGGAGACACTGCCGGTCCCGAGCTAAACCTACCACGACGCCTGTCTATTGTCTGGGCTAAATGGCGAGTTGACGGCGCCAGAAAAACTGGAATAAAGACGGCAAAGAAAGACAGACGTCTGCCGAGCCGAGGCGCGTGCGCAGATCCTTCAAGATAACATCACACTCAATCACTGCTCTACAGATTTTAAGGAATTTTTACTTCAAACATCCAGAAAACAGGGCGTTTATAAATAAAGTGCGCGCAAAATCAGCCGAGTCTCACGTCGTTGTAAGAGGAAGGAGACTGACGGCATGGGGTCACATAAAACCTGAAGGAAAAGACCACTTGGGAGACCTAAGTATAGATGGTAGGATAATATTAAATACATATTAAAGGTATGATGTGAGAAGATGTGAAGTGGATTCATCTGCTTCGGGACAGGGTACAGTGATGGAACTTTGAACATGACGAAGATTTGAAAAGAGTGACAATGCGTGACTCGGCGTGACGTACATTATCCGGATGAGGAGGTGTGGTCATAAGTGTCGAAACGTCACAAATATTTACAAAAACGTACCTAACCCAACCTGATCAAATCTACATCAACCAAACATAACATAAAACAAACTAAAATAACCCAACCTAACCTAACCTGTCGTAACTTCATCTAACGTATTTCAAATTATGGAAAATTAACCGAGTCTTCTGTAAATTAAAGCAATCGTGACAAAGCGTAACTAGGCGTGACCTACTATGACGTCGTGACGAGAAATGACCGTAAGTGTTAAAACATGACGAAGATTTGAAATGTGTGACAAAGCGTGACCAAGCGTGTCAAAAGTCTAGGCGTGACATACTGTAATGTCGTGACGAGATGTGGCCATAAGTGTCGAAACTTGAAGAATTACAAAGCGTGACAAAACGTGATGAAGCGAGATTAGGCTTGACTTGCTTTGACGTAGTGACAATAGGTCACCATAAGTGTCGAAAGTTTGGGGGGTGGGGAAATTTCTTGTCCATCTGAGCGAAGGACTCCGCTGCATGCGTGCGTTCTCGCTAAACGTCCCGAAGCAGAACAAGCGACAGTAGATTGAGCACTCGTCTGTCAAAGTCATTACTTCACAGCCTAGCGCTTTTCTGTTCGCCTTTGTTTCCAGTCGGACGTTGCACAGTGGGATTTTATATAATGGAGCAGCGACCTATCGCTTAGGCAGGAAAGGCCCTCCACCCCTCACATTCAGAACGTCTCCTTTTAGAGTAATGAACTCAAATCTTCTGTGACTGGTTCTTGGTTATGGCAACTACTTCACTGCGCATGCGTACTGACAAAGAATTGTCTGTCTCCCCCGACACTTACATTTCTTACATATAATGAAGATAACCGAGGAGAGCCATCCCTAACAGACATCAGTTCAACACCGAGTGGTTGGTACTCATACTTCGCATTCGGGGGGTCGCGGAACCGGCTATCGTGACAGGTTTTTCGTCGTTGTCCTCAGTTATTCCAGATAAATTCCGCCGCCGTAGGAACCTGAAATCCCACCCGGGACAGTACCTTAAGTTACGCGACCACCGCTTCCTTTCATATCCTTTCAATTCAGTATTCATTAGTCATTTGACGCGTTAAATACACCACGAACAAACACAACAATAATAGTATTATCAGAGCGCTAATGATGGAGGCTGAAACGTGGGTTAAACTTCTCCCAGACCACACGGCGCCACAGCCCAGAAGACACAGCCAATCACTTTCGGACTCACCTCAAATGCTACGCGAATGGACTTCCGTTCTGCCGAAGACTCGGTCACAGTTCGGCGCGTCCTGTCTAGATGCTTGACTGGGTTTTCACAAATTCAGCTCTGCTCATAATTCACAGGCACGCCATATTTATGAATTCCATAATTTTAGGAACCGTCCCCTCTTCTGAGGCTTGTCGATGGAACACCGACACAAGGGGTCAGGCACTGACTGAGACACTCCGGCTTCCAACCTCTCGCTATCTCTTGGTTGCTACGACACTGCACGTGACTGGAGAGTGGCCATTTGTTCCTCTATATACAGGTAGTGTATGCAATTTATTCTTAAAGAAGAGACGAAATTTCTACACAAAACATAAATGTTTACGAAGAAGACCAACTTCTGGGGATTTTGCGTTGTGCAGTCTTGTACAAATTGGCGGACGTTTCAGAGGTGCCGTCATGATAAAGGCGGTTAGCACCTCTGAAACCGTCGTTAGATTTCTGCCAGAGTACACAGAAGACGGCCATCTTCATACCAGTCACCACGAGAACCTGAAATTTCGCATATTTTTAACATACATCAATTTACGATGCTCATTTGTTCAGCTCAGAAAAGGGACCGGAGAAAGTCAGGAAAATGCTAATAATCATAATGAAAACTGTATTATTAAAATACTGTGACAGTATTTACATCGAGATAACCCTGAACAGAACTTGTGGGACAGGTTCCAGAGCATGGCACGAAAATTGCGAAAAAATATAATATAAATTCCTGTAACTTAGCATAATTATCTGCCAGCTCTGCTGTTACAGTTTGCACCTTAAGTTGAGTTACGCTGTTACGAAGATTCCATTGTGGACCAGGCTTCTAGTTCTCAAAGGACACGCTCTTTGGATACACGACGAGATGCAGTGGGTTGAGGGGGGGGGGATTAGTTTCTGAAAGTCGTGAAACATGAATTAGCGCTTCACGCGAGACTAGACACACAGCATCATACTTAATACTTAAGACATCCTTATTCTATCTCTTGGTCCTCGAACTCTGCCGGTTGCGTCACAGCGTTCCAAGGCGCGGGTCACGCCACAAATGTAACGGGCTTACAGAAGGCCCAGAAGACTTACTGCCAGCCCAATTAACATTCTCTTTCTACAGCAATCAGCAAGCGTCCTGTTCTCCGCTGTCATCAGAGAAGTCAGGAATTAAACCCCAAACTATGCCAGTTCAATCCCTTTCACAGACTTCTAACCCATCGATTTCAAAACAGAGTGAGCTTCGCCCCGCCTTAGGAAGCCAAAGTTGGAGGAGCTCACCAGAAGTGGTCTGTAGCGCACTGTTGCAGGAACCCGGGCGTGACGATTACACCCATTAACCTGTTCCTACCATTTGGTCACACTCTCTGAAGACGGACAAGCACTGCGCTGGGAAAATCTGTTTCATCCTTCGGCAGTTTTAAAATCCGTCACACAAATTTACTAATTGAATCAGAAAGACCAAAGGTGTCTGAACTGAACAGACGACATAAAACTCATCTGCACTGATGATGAATGGAAGGCGAAATGTTGTTAAATACAGGAGAAGGAGAGATCATTTAGACGAGTCAAAGACCTCTTCAGACTACATACACCACCACCAAGTTTAGTCTAAATTCGTTAATGCTCAACTCTTCTTCGTGATATATAGGACTGTGTTTCAAACTTGTTTCAAGGCTCAGTTAACACGCAATGCCATTAAATATGCAACTTCGATTCCCAGGTCCCACAGCTGCCTCTTTCTGATGGCGAAACTCCACTGGTCCCTATTCACACTTTCGGGGGACTTCGGACGGATTACAATTCAGAACTATGGTTTACGACAAAACTTCATATAATCTTCCACTCACCGCCTAACAGACATTTGCTTCTTAGTTTATCTGTCGACACCTTCCCAACTGCATAAGATGTGAAGTCTGGAATGGGAGGGAGGGGGTAATCGTGAATGCTGAATTTAAAGGGATGTTGCAGTGATCCTCTAAAAAGACTGGGAGAACTGAGTCCGAACATGAAGTGACACGTAAAGAACAAAGGCTTGCAGGAGATGGGTTCGTTAAGGCGAGTGACCACGCTCAAATGCGCACGACGGCTTGGTTGGTTGGGCGCCTCTCATCAACGGGACCGGAAATCACTGTTCATCAGAGAACAAGCAAGGTGCAGCGTTTAGTTCTAACAAGCACTTTTCAGAAAATGGGAACGAGGAGACGCCTACATCCACCCACGTCTTGCGCAGGACGGACACCTACTTGGGAGTGGGGACATTTCGTTTCAAAACGAAGAGAAAATTACCTGTTTCCTGTGTTAGTTAATCGAGTCCCGTCTCCTACGTACAAGCACATTAAATTACCGTTTGATGTATATCACTTCATGAGATCTGAGATTCTCACGGCGGTGAAGGTGTCAATGTTGTTGCTTTGGACTGTGAAGTCGTGTGAACTCGTAAGCAGATACCAACGTTTCGGAGAAACATACTGCTTCTATCTTCAGGGCTTTACAACCCATAAGGCAACATCTACAGCAAAATACTTGCACAGTATGACAGCCCTAGCTGTTGGCACTCCTGCTTTGTGTTCAGGATATCTTCGTTAGATTTCTAGGGCCCCGAGACAGGCTATCCCAACCGATAACATGTACGGTACTGACAATAAATGAGATGGGAGTGAGATGAATCTCAATTTATTTTATTTTTTGTACAGTCATTGATAATTTCTTAACGACAGAGCTTCTCAGCTCTTAGTTGCGGCCCCTTGAGTCACAGAAATTGTCTAAGCCTGCTACAGAAGCATGTTCCTGATACAAACACCAAGGAATGGAAGGAGACGCTGGAAGACACTGTCCCATAGTTTCGAAAGTCACACTTCAGAGGAATACTCGTGTGACGTCACGGTTGGAATACGATACAGAAAA
>NW_019059631.1:608774-642849 GCF_000696155.1 Zootermopsis nevadensis | reverse complement strand
GAAATATGTATTGTAGTTCATAAGCACAACGAACCTGCCGTGTCAGCCATCGCCTTTACAACGAATTCAAAACCACAATCGAAAGTTAACATGAGTCCCACCCATCTCCTACAAAGCACATCAAATGACCGTCTGATTTATATCGAACGAAAACATGAATTTGGGGTAACTTATTTGCTGCTGCGATCAAAGGTATCGAAAACTAAAGCACGTTTATCTGCATGGAGCAAATCCCTCCGTGTTCACATATCCGTGCAAACTTGGAAGCTCTTTAGTACGTAGTGCGTAGCAAGAAGTCCACTACGTCAGACCATCGCCGAGCTCAGAAATGACTTCTGTCTGAACTTACAGCGCGCCTGTCTGATAAAATCACAAAGAGTCGCCCCAGAATCAGACGCTATTGAAGTGATAAAAACTCGGGTGGCAGCTGAGACCGACGCTCAGGTACGTAAGTAATGCGCCACTTGGATGATGGATGCGTGCGAAGACAAGAAACTCGATGAAGCATTATTCAACACGCAACATGACAATTTGTAACGGAATGAACGTTTATGACGTGAAGAACTATGGGTGTCATGTGATCCAGTTTACCAAAGACAGGGAGACTATTGAACAGCTGTGTCCTGATGGCTGTCGCCTTTTTATATCAAAACTTTGACGCAGAACAATGAATCACTACGCGTTTATACCGCGTCAGAGTGGATTTGTGAGCTTCATAAGATTCTCAGAACAAACATCAATTATTCCGTCAAAACAGCACACAGCATCAGGTATTCGTAATGGTGAAGCGTTGTGTTTTCTTCGCGGTACGGGCTGGATTCATAAATTTTAGTCGAACTGCGGTTTCAAAGTTTTTATAGGCAGACACACGGTCCAGTCCAGCGCTGTACGTCGAGCTGGACACGTGACCTCACGGCCGGATTGCGCAAGAAACCATCTCCGCGTGATTACGGTTAATTGCAGGGTGTGAGTTAAGAGTGCTTACGGCAGGCCGTTAAATTAACCCACGTGACCTCTGTACGCAGCAGATGGCGACATGCCTGTCACCCCTCGTCAGCCAGCAAAAGGAATTCCGTGATGGATCGCGAGAAATGGAGTGGAAACATCAAGCAAGACTTCACACTTGATGAAAGGAGCCACGAGTTTTAAGTATGACCACAGTCTACATAATTAGACCATTTTTTTGCCATGGTTCCACACTTGGAACATGCGGACACTGCCCGCTCCAGCCGCCTGTACCCTCAGTCAACAGAGACAACGAAAAACGAGGGAGGCGCTCAACAGCTCGTGGGCCGGGGTTACGGTCGATAGCCGTACTACACATGGATGAAAGCGTTTCACTGGAGCCAACTTAATGTTTTTTCGTTGGCCTCCAAGAAACAGGTACAATAACTTGAAAGGATAACAAAATTGTCAGGGCCCATGTACTTTGTAGTTTAATGATATGCCAGGCTGAGTAATACCACGAAAATCGTCTGTCAACATTGACACACTTGCAACGTGAGTTTCTGCATGTGAATCGTACTTCAATACTAATTAAATTCTTTTTCCCATTTATCCCTTGGTCTTCCCCTCAGGATTCCGGACATTTTATATGCATCCTTTTGTCTCATCACATTCCCCGGCGAGGAGGACAAATCATTAAGCTCTTCATTGTGCAAGTTTCCCTCATCCCTAAACCCTCGTGGACACCCCTGGCCGCGCAGACATGCAACCGCTGACGTTGTGACGTCACTGTAACCCCTTCATTGGTTCATGTTAATTCTGTACGTGTAATGAATCCAACTTTTATGTGCTAGGTCATAGAGGCTTGTCGTGTTTCAGTCGGACTGTACTTGGACCCGCGCCAAATAGGAGTTGATCCTTTTGGGGCAAAGATTGAAATTTTGGTTGTCAAACTTTGTAAAAGGAGTTTTGTCGCCTGTCGCAACACAAGACTTTGTGAGCTTGGGAGAGGTGGACGTACTTGCGAAGGTGGCTGTGATTTGTGAGAGGACTGTGGCTGATTGGTTTTCTACGAACACCGACTAGCTGAGCTAAGCAAATATCCCTGAGAGATCCCGAAGACCCTACAATCCCTACCAGCCACATCGTAGCGGACGCTGTGTTATGCCGGTTGGTGGAAACGCTCGGGTACATCACCAGGACCAGTTGTGCATCGTGTCGCGTCCAGACCAGCAAGCCACGCACACACATCGATCTACTGTCACTCGCTGAGAGAGAGTGCTCGAAAGACACGGTACAACACCCCACGCGACGTGTTCCCAATTACTGTGAGTCTCCTTCCAATGCTACGCACACATGAAGACGTGCTCGAGAGTTCTGAATCCTGTTTTCCTCGTAACGAAGAAGGATTTCGTTTTGACACAACCGAACGCCTGATGAAAAAATCAAGACTTCTGCCACGCGTGATGGGCAGTAAAATGGACGTCGGTGTACGACGTAGTTCTCGAAAACACGGAATTAAAGAAGTTTACGGCACTACGAAACCGTACACACGGGTGAAAAAGCGTCATGAATAAGAAGTGAGGAGGAGCGGCTTTAACGGAGTCGGAGGGGGGAAGATGGAGGGGAACCGTGCGGCCGGTTCTCCTTCTAGTTAGTTGGCCAGGAACACACGACGCATTGTCCCCTCCCCTCCCCTCCCGCGGCCTGCGATTAATCTTTATTATACGGCCCTCATCCCACTATGTGAGACCGGCTCCCGGATTACGTCGGTCGACAACACCACACACACTGCCTAATCCGAGCTATTGGTCGTGGACGGAGAGACGGCGATCAGCGCTAGTCAACCACACGTAGGTTTAGAGACCTGCGGAGTCAGGTCATGAAATGTGGCTAGCGCTTCTCTTTTCGAAAGCTATGCGGAAATTCAACTGGACAGACAAGCCTCTCAGTCAAGATAGCCGACAAGGCGGTCGAGATTCGAACTAGGTACCTCGCTAATTTAAGTCTCATCACAACGCCGACTCCGGAATCCGAATGAAACGAAGACAAGACTCGGGATGCGAGGACTCGACGCCAGGAAGCCGACGCTAAGCGTCGCGAAACCTACTGTCACAATACGAAGACAGCCCACAAAACGCCACTGAACACGGCGCCAGATAGCAAGTTACAGGGGATGAGTGTTGAGACAATTACGAGACGATGAACTTTATATTTTGTACTGTACCAGAAGTAACATTAGAATCGTCAAACGGAAGACAATAAGATGGGCAGAACATGTAGTACACATGATGGTAGTTAGGCAACGCATAGTCCTGCAAGATAACCTGATGGAAATAGTCCAACTGGAAGACCGAGAAATAAACAGGGGGATAACATTAACATAAATCTTTCTAAAAGAAAACATATGAAAGAGTTGTCTGGGTTCATACGGCTCATAATCGGTCCCGGTGATTCCAGTGACAGACTTGTTAACTTTCGAAGCCCGTAAGAGCACTATCCCCCTTTGAAGAAGGCAGATTCAGCAACACCCCTCTCGTCTCTGCTTCATCCCCGCAGAGGCTGCAGACCTAGACAGCCAAGGTTACGTATGGCAGGTTGCTCAGCCGACCAGCGATTGCGCCACTCGACTGCCTAATCTGACCTCGTAAATAAGCGTACGTTGTTTGGTGATTACAACATCTCATGAGTGTAATGAACATGTAATTAAAAGTCAGAATTCTGCACTGATTCAGTAGGCGAGACGCTGTCCGCTGGTGTAATTTTGAACTCGCAACTTTTCAGCACTTGGTCATATTCCCGTCTTCGGGTAGCCTGACCCTGTTCGTTCAAGAGGCAATGCCACGTGTTTATCGACCACACGGTCCTCTGCTTGTCCACGCGGTGTCGTGTTTAGTCACAAGGGGGCGAACATTCCAGCTACCATCTTCAGGGTGAATATGTTGGCTGAGAGGCTCATATCCGAAAACCGACGTTTACGCTCAGCTGCAGCCGAAGGATAAAAAATAGAAAGTGAACGTCATGTAGGCTCGGAGATCAGTAAGCGTACTCATCGCCCTGATGATGGAGGCAGCAAGGACCACTGAACCATCGGTAAACTTCGACCAGACTGCAGGCGCAACAACCCAGACTCACCGCCGTGAAAACCTCAAATCCTACTTACGTTAGGCAACTTCTCTGACACCTCCGTAAGGCGGGCCAGTCTGAATAAGGCAACAGTTTTATGCGACGAGACACGCTTCTCACGTAATGCCAACAAAACTGCGGAAATTAAAATGGACTAATTGCACGTTTAGAGTTCGTCAGTATGCTCGTTCCTCGAGCGAGCGAGAGAGAGAGAGACACACACACACACACAGAGTAGATAATCAAGAAATGTTACAAAATTTTGGTGGGAACTTCCCGTAAAACGGCCAGTTGGTGGATGAAGAAGGGGGTGGAATGCGTTTTAATGCGGGTTTTGGTATCAGCGGTGTCCTGTCTTCAGGGCCTGCTACCAGTGGACGAGAAAAGAAGAGAGGAACCAAGGTTACCTTGTGACTGGAGGCTGACACAATGCAGTTCGACTGAACAAACAGGTGGGGTGGGAAACGCAGATGGTTTGACAAGATAGTATTTCAGGCGGGATTCGAACCTACACGTTCCTGAATGAATGTCGACTGTAGCCAGCAGGCGGTTTCGCCATCTTAATTGAGCGTGGGGCCGGGTGGGGGTACGAACGCACTGGCCTGCAGGCCTGCCGAAGGAAGCTTATCACAGAGCCAGGTGATGGGACGCGGACACCTGGTGATCCCACCTCTCCTCTCCTCTCCTTTCCATAGAAGAAGTGAAAATTAACGGGATTTAAAGAAGCTGGACACACGCACAGCCTTCTAACGAGATTACCGAAGGCTGCTGCGGTTTAAAGCTGAGTCGTGAAGGAAACGTCGACACGTGTTACTAGTGTGGAGGGAGGACGGGGAAAGTTAATGAGGTTCTGGCGACCGAGTCTCGGTCATAACACTGATGCAACTGTTGTGGAAGAAGTTCCGCTATCATAAACCCAGAAACTAAGAAGTCTGGAGTAGCGGCTTCTTCTATAGCGAGAGGTCCAATTCATTCGAAAATCAAAAGAAGTATTTGTCGCTGTGCTCATTCACAACGACCCAGCGAAAAAGGACCAAGTTATGTTCAAAATCTCAAACTTTGTACGTAATTTAGAAAGTTATAAAGGAAAGGTTTATATCTGTTAATCAACTAGCTGATAAAACAAAACAATAATAAAGGATCTACAAAATATTTATCACTATACAACTAACAAGAATGGTCAAACAAGTCTTCTTATCGCGCCAACAAAATAAAGTTAATAATCTTATATGAACAAAAACGAAGTTAATATTAATGCCTTCACATATTGGCATTGTCGCCATATTTTAAATCTGTAATGCGAAACTTTTCGCACGACACGACACTCACAAGCTTAGTTTCAAGTTCAAATCTTAAAATTAACCACCACTTCATTCCCAAATGACAAAGCGCCGTTAAATGATATTTTACGATATCAAATGAAACAAGGTCCCAAGCATTGACATCACGCGATGCTTCTGCTTATAATACAAGTTAACAAGACTAGATGGGAGGATAAGATTAAAATGGATATTATATCACTAAGACGTTAGGGTGTAGACGAGACTAAACTGGCTCAGAAAAGGAACAAGTGGCGAGTTATCACGAAAATGAAAATAATATTCACGTGTCATAATAATAACAGGAGAATTCGTTGGTCAGGTGGGCGACTGTCGCCTTCTGAGTAAAGAGTCTGCTCATGAAAGCCTCAATTTTTTTGACATCTGCTGTAATTCTGCGTCGTCTCGTCACACAATGATCCACCTTAATCATAAAAAAATACTTGATTTAGGTTTGAGTTTCGTGTAAAGTGTACAGTAAACTGCCACACTAAGCCCTTGTGGGTCTAATTCCAACTAATTCGTTTGAGCAAGCCTGTTTAAATCCTCGTTCACTTATTTCACAGCTGAGAAGCTCCAAGCGGTCTGCAGCAGCTCAGATCGCATCTGGAGCGTCTGCGCTCGCTGACTGTCCACAGGGACATAATGAAGACGTGTGGACTACATAACATCGCACTTTGCATAACAACTGCCTGAAGGGTTAAGCCCTCAAAAGAGGGCGACCGTGACAGATCCTTAAAAAAGGGAATGACTTTTTAAACCGCACTAAATGCAACAATAAACAACAGCGCTGGTCAGCCCCTGCTCTGGGTTTGTCAGTATAACTTGTCCACATTTAAAAACACTTCAATTGGCCACGGACAGCCGCAACATGTGTTCATAATTAGTGGCCTTTCAAGTGACCACAAAACATTTGTCATTCCCGTCGCACCGCTGAGGTACTGAGACGACTGGTCGGCCTGTCGGATCCCTGAATCGAAACGAGTTTGCAGGAAAACATCTGAAGCGCGTCGTAATCTGATGTGTCACGCGGGAAAGATGTGGGACACGCGAACATACAATTTTCCCGAATTCATTATTAATAACAGACATTCTGAACATTCTTAAATTTGAATTTGGTAACTACGTACGAGCAAACCAGCTCCACCGCATCTCAGCCTGGACCATAGGAATCCAGTCTGCACCCTCACACACTATTAGTCCTATTCAAAGATCCATTTTAATATTATCCTCCAAAATACGATTGTGTCTTCCACACTTTCTATTTTTTTCAGCTGAAAGCTGTTTCAAAGAGCAGTGGCGAATAAGAACGGAGGATAATTAAGGAAAGGCTTTGGTTGTTGGTCACTGAAGAAGGAAATAAGATGAATCGCAAATGGAGATGAGACGCGATGCTGCATTGGTCTATTCTGTCTTGTCTCTGTAAGTCCGGCGACATCTGTTCCGGTCTGACGGCCTTGCGACAGAACAGAAACGCATACACAACTCAGGCATTCCGGAACCCATTCATTGGTGCAGATGGAGCTAACACGTGTGGATGACGTCACCGGCCGATACCCAAGTGAACGCAAACCCGACTAATTGAATCCTGTAATTTCAGACGTAAATGTGTGTGTTGGTCACTGCTGAAGCCTTTCTGCTTCTTCGAATTGCAATTCAGAGACCATACTTTTTGTTTTCGGAAGAATAGAGGTCACGAGGTTAAAATCTCAAGTAACTGTTTCGTTCCCCGGAAGTGCATTCAGTATTTATGTGTTTCACGGCTATTAAGGACCCAGTGAACGGAAACTTTTAATCACAGTTTTTCTGCAGCACGCCAGTGGCCCTCAACAGATGTTGGTATCCTGTACAAACTGCCTACTCTTTACGTGTCCAAAACGCCACGATAAATCATAGCACCAGTGGGAGGGGTTGCGTGTTCATACTCCCTCGACAGCACAACGAAGTTTCTCTGACAGAATTTTAGTCGGAAAATTCAACTGACGGATAAAACGACCAGAAACTTGCCCTGCGCCAAGAAGACGTGAGGCTCCGGTATTCCTGACCTCGGCACAAAACGCAGGTGACTGACCAGTTCCACGCTCCGGCCTTTCTACCTCCGGAACAAGAAACAAAGAGAGGGTGGGAGCGCTCCAGTTGACCGCTGGACAAGGCAACAGAGGCATAAGGCACTTATAATTTTGCCTAAATGAATTTAAATAGCCAACTCGGAAATTGTTTTAGGTTAAACTGCAACAGAAGGCAAAGTAGGTAATTGCAGAAAGCCATACGGTTCGTTATCGCTGCAGGAGGGGGTGGCGTGGAGTCATTGAATATAACGGCTGCTGCCAAACCTCCCACTCACCCCTTCTGTCTCATCGCTGATGAAAATTAATAATGAAGCAGGCGCGCCAGGTGGGTGGGGGCGAGTATCCCCAGCGACGACATACATCTGCACCACTAGCAGTAAGTAATGGAGCGAGCAGACAGGCGGCTGTCTCCCTGCGACACGAAGCTACCCAAGAAATTACCTATCACGCACGGACCATGCTCAGGTCTGAACTAACAAAAGCGGGCGATAACAGTTACGAACACGAAATAGAATGAACGGTGATCGTGGAAATATTTGCAGAATCTGTGGCTTCCGCACACAGTCCTCAAAGTTTGTTTTACGTTCTCATACAGAACGCCTTGCTCGTGCTGATCTCTTTTACATCATCGTCCGTCTCTCCTCCCAGTCCGTTCATCATTAACAGATGTTCAGGCATTTCGGTACAGTAGTCGGGGCGAATCTGTGCTTTCCAACACGCTCGTTAGCAGTATAAGGCAAGCTTTTTTTGTTGGGCAGAATTTTGTGGTTTGCTGTCCCAATTTCTACGTCGTGGATGTATTTTGGCTTAGGTCATGCATTGCACGCTCGGGGCGGAGGGACGTCGCGTCTCGTCTGTCACTCTTATCATTAGCCTCACTGCAAGTAAACGCACAGACAAAGCGGTAATGGTGGCAGATGACATGACGTGCTGTGGCAATGTGCTGCCATCTCGCATAGCAACACGAAGATTCCAGTGTGATGTTCGTTTCTGTGGCTGATGACGGACAGACAGCTGGAAAAACTTTCAACAAGTTAGGAAATGCATGAACAGCAAAACAATCCTGGCGCGTTCCCCATGTTGCTGTCTCAAAAACGTTTAATTCCTCTCACAAAACATTTTTCGCTCCGATAAATATTTACTTAGCGACTCGACAACTCGAGATGCGCGCGCAGCTCCTAGTGTAAACTGCCCGTAGCTAAGTTTTAAGGTTGTCCAAAAGCAGTGCATGTTTGCATTTGTATCCCCTGCTGGATGTCTACTCGATCTTAGACTTCATTTAAAATTGATCACATTCATAATCATTAGCGGGCAAGGATTAGGTTTAAATTTGTTCTCACCATCTCTTTCTTGGTCCTCAAACTGACCCTCTGAAGTGTAAAGCCACCCACGGCTTGGTAAACGGCAGGCTTCAATCGTCCCACAAGCGACAGATTGTCTAGGACGACGTAATACGGGAAGACAGTGGATAAGATGGAACGAACACGCACGGAGCAGCTCGGCTACATGCGCCACTGTTGCAAGCGATGAAGGAGATGTTGCTTTTCGCTGAGTCAGCTCGCCCCAATACACTTTCATTAAATTAATAATGAATCTTTCAGACGGTAAACTAATCACTAATCTGAAAAGGCAGCCCGTAATATGACGTCACACAATTCTATTTAAATGTTTGCGGATGTTGAAAAAAGTCTCAAATGTTTAGTAATTTTCAAGCGGAGCCGAGTGCTTTTGGAGCGAATGCAGTGTGAGTGACGAGCTACTGTGTCTTTTGCGGACGGAACATGAATGGGACGTACGTGAATCTGCGACAATCATTCTCTTAACCGCAGATGCTGTCATCGGCAACATTGCTGTCCAACAATCTGATAGTCTGCGCGACGTCTGCCTGACGAAGGGCGCAGAAAGCACGCGCGAAACGCAGGCAAACTTATTTTCTCGACCACAAGCACTAAGACAGCCGTGAGAACCTGAAATCTCACCGACTATATTCGGACGTAAGAAACAAAAAGTATCAGCAGAACGGCGAAAACGAAATGATGCGGAACACTTCACTAAATATGTTACACCGATCAAACCGAGACGAGTGAGTCGTAAATGTTTACAAAAGTCTTATGAGAAAGAAATTGAGGAGGGGGGAGGAACAGACCACGTAAATGCGAGCACGTGGCGGCGGAGGGGGGATGAAATGGGCTATAAAAAGAGCGCGTAAGGGTGTGGGAGCGGGATTAGAAAGGAACCAGTGACACAGTAATGGGCTTCTTTCGGTTTCACAAGTTCTACCCTAAAGATGGAAGCAATAGGTTTCTTCTAAGCGTTCTTAACCACCTACTATACCACGTGGTGTCATAATCGAAATCTTTACCGCCTTTAAAACGTTAGATCTCAAACGAACCTTCCGTTTCCATAAACGATAGGACATTTCTTGATCAACTACGAGAATACGAACTCCGTAGGCGAAGTCAGTTGATAAAGACAATGCACAGAGCATGCCCTCAACGGGAATATCTCGTCACTCATCCTTTGAGGTAGATCTGTGTCTTCAGATGAGTCACAAAGTGGCTCCCCCCCGCCATGGGGCCAGCAACCCGCCTTGTAATTACCCAGGTCCCCTAGGACCTCGCCCCAACACCTGCCCTCTGTGAGGCCAACCCGAGGCGGTGGGATGAGACTGGCTGCGAGGGTAGAGGGTTAGGTTCATTAAAGCTCATTTCACCATTCATTTGGATAAGAGCATTAAAACCCGCTCAACACTCCGATGGCGGTGTAGGGTGCATGGCCAATAAATGCTGGTTCCTGACAAAACAGATGCTGTCAGGCGAGCAAATAATTTCATCCGCCGTGAAACACTAAACTCCTGTCGCCAGGGGGCTGAAAACACGAGCAAATGACCATCAACTACGCACAGAACACAAGAGTTGTTGTGTCTGCCCTTCAGCCAGGACGGTCCGGGTTTGATACAGGCAGGGGCGCACGGAGCTTCTAATTCCTATTGATTTAATCATTTACATACTCGTATTAATTTATAAAATATCTACATTTAAATCGGAGTTCTGAAATTATGCAAATTTTATTTTCCGGTAAAGCTATCTCTCTCTCTCTCTTTTAGAATTGTACCTAATTGCAACCATCAATAAATATTTTCATGTGAGTTGCATGACTTTACGATCACACTGTACGATCTTAGCATAATACTTGCTGTGTCTAGGCACGAAAGCAGGCTTTATGAGTTCAAACCCCCCACCCGGCCACAAGTTCTTCTTCTTCTTCTTCAGTGGTGTACGCACTCGAGGAACCAGGTCGGTAAGTGACCTTCACCAAGGTCTTCGTATCCGACCCACACAACTGCGCCGGACGAATGAGCGCTCTGATATGTTCGCTCTACCAAAAACAACAGGACGATCCTGGTTGAATTTTAATTCTTTCTTTTGTGTTGTTTCGCCTTTCAGGATGTGACACAAATCAACCAACACCCAAGTTATTATTCTCCCCACGAATGATAATCATCTGTTCTTGACTCACGTGCAGAACTAAAGTGTGATTATCGCTGGAAAAAATGAAGACCAGAGGCCACGTTAAAGTGAATCTTAAAGAAATGAGGTGTAGATGTGGAATGGATTGAACTGGCATCGGATAAGGACCAGTGGTGGGCTCTTGTGAACAATTTCAAAAATATTTCGTTCAATAAAATGCGTGGAATTCCTTTACCACCTGAGCGACTATCAGCCGGCCAAAAAAGTGCTAAACTCCATTGATTTATTATTATTACTTTAAAATTTCGGAAACCCTCGTTTTTGTCATTCCTGACACGTGCAAGAAACCCAAAAGTACCCGTTCAGGGTTGTTACTGTACCCTCGACATCGCGTCGGTTACAGTAATATGTGCGCACGCGCGTTCACCTCACCCACAAGTTCGTGGGATACACGGGAACTCTCGCTGCACGTGGCGGGAACCCAGTCGCTTCCACTTTTATGTAGGTTAGTATCCCAGTAGTAGATAAAATCTGCGCTGATGTCATCCTCATGACTGGCATGTCCTAACGCGGACGTGGGAGTACCAGAGCCAGTCGCCAGATTTGGAGGCGAAACATTTATTCGGAAATGTCTGCACAATGAGAAAAAGAACTTTCGGCAAAGATAAGACCTGTGTTCTGTGCTTGTAGATGAGTCCACTGCCTCACCTCCAACAGATCAGATTACCTCAGACAGAGAAAAAATTATACCTCTCGGAGGTACTTGCATTTGTCTCTTAGTACAGAGCGCAGCAGCTATTTGCGATGGTCCTTCTAGAAACAATTTTCACTGGAATAATGAAATTCCTTCTCATAATTAATCGTCCCTTTGATTAATTTTACGTTCAAAGTGACGCCACACACTTAAACAAAGCTGTTACTAAGGAACGAAACAACTGTGGACATTTACGTTCAAAGTGACGCCACACACTTAGATAAAGCTGTTACTAAGGAAAGAAAGAACATCGCTCCACAGAGCAGAGCCCTTCTTGAGAAGCTGACAGTCGCTCATTGCCGAATGTTCATTACTACCACTGGTCTGTATCGTCAGCCAGATGAATCCAACTAACACTCTTGACGATTATAATGTTTACTATTCATGTAAATATAAAAAATATTATTAAAAAAAACGTTCATCGTGAATAATTTCATGGTCGGTACAAAATGCTACCTTGACACAACTGTAAAGCAGATCAAGGGGTCAAACTGGAAGTTTGGGGCATCGATGTAGCTTAAAAATTCGCTGGTTCGGAGGTAAAATGTTCCGACTACGCAACGTGGAACTAAACAAACAGTTCTTGTGGTTCCGATATAAAGAAAACAGAAGACGGTCACTTTCCACCGGCGAGCCTATTTCGGTCGCTGGAGGACACCTTCGACGGACCACCCACGTCGAGCAGGAAAGAGGGAACTTATGCAGCCGATCGGCCAACCGAATAAGCTCTCTCCCTGAAAGACAAGTGACAAGGCGAAGATGACGCTGTTCCAAACTTCAGCAGCTGCTGAGGGACGCGGAGAACCGATACAAATACTCAGGACTGCAAATCTCCAGCCTGAGATTTGAACCCGGGAGTTTACGAACGAGAGACAGAAGTCTTCATCACTACGTTTCTCATCTCAGCATTGCGTTCTGTCCCACGAAACTTAGAGAACAACGCACTAAACCGTTACTAGACCCGGAATGGTTACAACAGGGTGTATAAAATTTCTGTTTCCTTGTCAGCTCACACCGAGCTACCTCCAACACTGAATCTGAATGTCTTCGGTAATTGCAAGTGAAGAAACGGACAATGCACTCAGATGCACCCAACAGACACGGTCTTAGAATTAAATGGCCCAGGGGTTAAAGTTCGTTGTTCGGGGGTGGGGATCGGTGATGGCTGAAGAATTTAAATCGCCTCAGAAGAAACACGCCATGTAATTGTGGATCCCAGTAACACAGGGATGGAGCAGCGCTGACTACGAAAATATTCAAGTGTAAAGGTTGTCTGTGGGTTTGAATATACGGGGAGGAGAGTTTGAGATTTACGAGCCGGAGGTCAGTAATGTAGCCTGATCCTTTTATAAAGGAATGGTAAAACGTCTCTGTGTAGGTCTTACTATAGGAAACGTAACTGTGCACGCATATACAATATTCTATTAACTGCTAGCGCTGCCATCGGCAGACAAAGGAAATAGCTACTTCGCTATTATCTTTGACACACCTCAGGAAGTTTTTGTATCTTGAGGTATCGCGGACAGCTATATGGACGTCGTCTAAAATACGTTGGTCGGAAAGATTGAACAAAAAAAAAAATACGTTGGATATTTCGGCCTACGTGGAGGGATAATATTAAAATGGATTTTTCTACAGAATGTGCTCTACTTTCAATTGAACATAGCTGTCTCCTGGGTTGCAGAATACACGGCGCTACAACCCAGAAGACAGCCATCCTCCTGCTCGTCACCGAGAGAACCTCAAACCTTGGCTGAGGCTTCGAACACTGAAGAGACGTGTGGTAGAGATGAAGACAAAACATCTTTACATTTTTTGTTGGTAGCAAATGCTGTGTGTTGTCCAATGTTGTTAAATTGAGTTCCGAAGAGCAGATTATGTTCGTCCAGCACACTGCGCAGGCGCAGAAGACACTCGCGAGGCCAACACACAAAAATCCTTTCGTCAAAGTAGCCTGCCACCCAGCCTCTTGTGTCGCCCGCAAGATGGCAGCGGAAATTCACGCGCGACTGAATCCGGATTGCCATGCAAAGTGTTGGCATCCCTGCTGCATATCGTGAGGTCAGGGGTTCGGAAACCGGATGTTCTGAGATGCTTCATGGTAAGCGTCGTAAAAGAGGCAACTGGTCCCTTCCACATCACTTGCCGTTCGCCACCCACATGACACGACACCGTACACAAGGAATTCAGTTGAAAAAGCGTCGTTAAATGAATTAAGACTAAATCAATCCTTTCTACGAGCATGTAAACCACAATTTTAAAAGCATTTGTTATGCCATGCCGTTAAGTATTCTATCAGTCCATTGTGAACACTGACAATAGCAACTAAGTGGCTCTCAGAGACCCCCTCGTTCAAACCAAGGCGTTTTACGCCCGTTCTTTGTTGCATCTGTCCTCATACGGTTTATTAATCACGGGTATGGACGTCCATCCATGACACGAGTCCCTTGGGACAAGACAGGGACAAGAGCGCACGAAAAGTGCAGGCAAGGTAAGAGACGTGGTGTGTCTTTCTGAAGGACGCCTGCTTGTCGGGTCGACCATACTGCATTGCGATCAGAATCGATATGCAATGGTTTTATGCCTACGTCATAATTCGTACGCCCGTCCTGTTTCCAAACGAATTAACGTGTGGGAAATGTGGTTTCGGGCCGGGCGGAGCTCTCTCACCTGCTGGTGGAGAACACATTACGAATCATTTAAGTAACAGAACTGAAACATGACGACGTTCGGGGAAGACGAAAATTGTTCAACCTGAATTGCGGGTCACCTTGGCGTCAAAATCGCCCCTCTGTGCTCCAGTGTTCAATTAACAGAGTTCTTGGTTCGTTACCAGTCAGCTTCGTCCCGTTCAGACTTTCTTTGCGGGCAGCTGAGCCGGTGGACATGTATCAGTCTTGCACGGAAAAGTCCTTTTTCTTTACTGCTTGGTCGCTGAGAAAGCGTCGTCTAATGACGCGACAGCCAGGGTTGAGATGATGTATGAACTCAATCCACCGCTTTGTACGCACTTAGCCACTATTATTACCTCGTTTGGCTCTGATAGCAGTGTCATATCTTCATGACTGGGAGACTTGTGTCTCATTCATCCGTTTCAAGTGTCCGTCCGTCCGTCTATCGAACAAGATTCACGAGACGAGAACCCCGCAGTCGCTGCGATAAGAACAAGAGTCAACAACAGACAAGTTCACGTCCCAAATTACGCACCACGCCATGAAGATTACATGGAGGTGCGTGGTCTCAGCCGCCTTTTTACCTGGTGCGAATTGGACAGGAGGCTGGAAGGGCCACATGACCGATCTGGGTGTAGCGGTGGCGGAGAGAAAATGCCTGCCCTCCCAGGATTCGAATCGAGGTCGTTCAACACGAAAACTTATTTTTATCCGAGGCTCGCTACATGCTCCGCTAATCGCATTCTCTCCCCGACTGTGGCGAAGAATTTAAAACAAACCATGATAACGCAGGCAAACATTCATGTCGTGTTTCACTGGAAGAAGATACTACCCATCGAACGAGACGCGGCTATTCCGTCATACGCATTTCCAGGTTACTCATTTCTTACAAAATAAGATTGGCTAATTCCTAAGCGAAGAGCTCTGTCCCATCTCCGATCATTTCATAGCTAAGCTTCGACCTCCAGAACAAGAAAAGAATTCCACGCCCGAAAGAGAGCGAGCACCAGTGAGGCGACAGGTCTGTACAAGCTCCGCGTCGGTCAGGGAACCAGGGCCGTGGATGTGGCAAGGCAACATGATCCACTGCAGATATTGCGCGCACGGCAAGCCCCAGACTCTATTGCTGCTTAGCAAGTTCAATTCTTCTTAATTTCCGGGCACTGTCGCGTCCAGACCAGATGTGGGCCCACCCATCCTCCATGCAAACATCACAGGGGATAAAACGGCTGAAGCGTGAAGCTGGACAATTGCATGAGGGCAAATGTTGCTGTTGTGTAGTTCAGAATCTTTTCCTCCTGTCTGCTAAATGTAAAGGCTAAAAGTCACAAAAGTTTTTCGTGTGGTTTTGTACGGACGTGAAACTTGGTCTCTCGTTAAGGGAACAAAATACAGAGTGAATTACTTTTGAGAACGGGGTGCTCTGAGGGATATTTGGACTAAGAGAGAGACTGCAGAAGGACCTCTACAATCCTTACTCATCGCCTTACATTATTATGGTCATCAAAAACAGGGCAATGAGATAGGCGGGGCATGTAGCGCGCATGGGGATAATGACAAATGGAAACCCTGAAGACAGAAGAAAACTCAGAGCAGCTACGTACAGATGAGAGGATAATATTAAAATGCATGCCTAGGAAATAGCGTGTGGATTGGATACATCTGGCTCACGACGAAGGACCAGTGACAAGGTGTCGTGAACCCGGCAATGAAGCATGGGGATTCACAAAGGGCCGGGGGGGGGGGGATCTTGTTCAGCTCGGCGACTGAGGCAGACAGACACTCGCTGGCCGCCCTCGCATTCGCCGGTTGTCTTCGTTTTACCTGTTTAGGCGGTCGGACCAGTCTGGACGTGCACGATGACGTCGCCATGTTTCATCCTGTCCGCGTGCCAAGTGAGTCATCTGCCCGAAAGTGGACAGGATTTGCCACAGTAACCGAGTTTGGCTTTCCAAAGAACACAGCTGCAGAGGTCGAATCATCGAATGCGATTTGAGAATTGTAACAAACAGCGGCGGTCAATTTCATTTGGCGTTCGCCTGCAGAACTTGATGAATTACACAAATTTTGTTACCGGGCCCAGAATCAAACCGTCTACCTCACGAATACAAACCCACAGCGTCATGGCTACTCCAGCCTCTTCGGTACACATCCGGCAAGATTGTACGACAGAACCCCTCATCGGGTGAGCATGGCGGTACCGCGTCTCACTAGGACCGGAAGGTAGCCGTTCGCATCCCGGCCCAAGCACCGGTTGCCTTGCTTGAGGAATTGTTAGTTTTCCTCAGTTCCTGCCGGTGAGTGCTGGGACAGCGCTTCAAGTAGGCCACAACCACTTCCTTTAACATTCCTCCCGATCGCCGTCGACTCCACGAAATTTCAGTCTCAGAACACCAAAAAGAAAAATGGTCTTGGTCAGCAGGATGTACGTGATAAACTGAAAGTTCCGGTCGTATTTACGTTTCGACAAACTTCAGCCGATAGCAGACTGTTGGCGAGGGGAGATAACATTAAGATAGATATTCGGAACGTATGTGAACTACGCAGACGCAAATTTCTGATAAGCGTGTTTAATTAACACAAGGAAATAAAGTTTCGCCAAGGAAACAGTGGAACACAAAGTACATTAAAACAGGCAAGAACAATTAAAATAACACTTGGCAAGGTCGCAACTGTCTGCCTCTCTGTGCGAGCTCCGGGATTCTGGTTTCGAATCCCTCTGAGGCCTTCAGACGGGCTAAAGAATTCTGCGCGTGAAGAGAAGATTCAAAGGGACAATCACATTAATTATGAGGCAAGAGAGAAAAGAAGAAACGAGGGACCTAAAAGCAGTCAGCAAAATGATTGTCTGCAGGCTAGACGGTCGGGGGTCGTTTCCCGACAGATGCCCTAGGCGTGAAGTAAGGCTGAGAGCATGAGACGCGCCTAGCTCTGTCTATTCTTACTGCTGAGGAAGTGCCTCCTGACATCACCATCATCATTACGTCTGTCTGCTGCTCACATCCTTATTTATACACCACGTCTCGCTTATAGCAGTCCGATGTCCAGCGTGTGGGTCTCTGAGACCGTCTCGTCTCGAGTGCCAGGTAGGCGAGCACCAAGGACCGCCGTCAACGACGACTTCCTGGCGAAAACCGGTGTATCGTTTGCACTGCATCGCATCCTTTCTTCTATCCATTTCTCTCTCCGTATTCCGGTTGCTAGGCGAACACGACCAGTTTATTCCTATAGCGCAAAAGCGATCTACGTTCACTGCCGTCCCGATGCTTGGCAACAGTTTAATTCATTAAGCGGTGAACCGACGATAGGCATTAAACTGGCAGATGGGATCGGGCCTAACTGTCATATTACGTAAATAAGCAAGCTCTTTCTTTAAACGAAGCAACGAGCGCTTTGGTTAGCGATCACTTTTTAGCAAAACTCCTTTCATGAATGAGCACGTCTGCTTCGCAGTGACAGCTGGTTTGCCGGCTTTCATGATCAAGATTTCTCGTGGTTTTCCTCAGTCTCTCCACGCGAACATTCTCACGGTTCCTTCAAACAGGTCACAACCGCCTCCTTCCAAAACCACATCCACTCGCGAACCATCGTCATCTTCTTATTGCATTTGACAAAATATAACCTTTATAGATGATGCAGCGTCATTTCCGCCACAATATGCGTACGCCTGACAATAACGTAATGACTTAAGAACAACAAAGTTAAAATTCGCGGTGCAACATTAACCCTTTGCGATCCATTTTAAATTATGCAGCTCTATTTAAATGCCACTAAGTTGTATACATTGAACTACTATTATGAACTGTTTTCATTTTCTTTTTAACTTGCATTAAATGGAAGAAACTTTGCTAAGTATGGTGAAAATATGTTCTGAGAGGATCACAGTTCCTTTTGTTTGAATACTGACCGTGTGCAATATTTTTCACGGACTGTACCACAGTCGCTAGTGAGATGTGCAATAAATGACGCCTTTCTGATTCCTGCCGTTTGGTAGAGAATAAATCAAAGCCAAGTCGATGGATTGGACTTTGGCGACGTCTAACATCTCGTATTACACGGAGATATATGATGCATAAGCATTGGGTTTCATATTCTGAGAGCTGTGCTACCTTTCGCGCTGATTGTTTTCGGAAGATCAAGACCTAGTTCAACACCAGGAAAGTGACACAGAACGCGAATTGTAAACGATGAAGTCACTACACACAAAGAATGCTTGATAGGAAGACGAAACGATATGCACATGTCAGCGGTAGATTGCTCTATGCGACAAAGATAATTAAAAAAAATAATTTCCAATTAGGAAGATGGGACATTTGTTTTATAACTTTATCAAATATAAAACACTTCTAAGTAAATATCACAGCGACACACACGATGATATTACGTCTCTATATGATGTGTGGCAAAACACTTGGTGTGGAATCCTGGCTTCCTTTAGATACGTGTCCGAATAAGACGACTTTCTCTCCTGCCCCTTTCAGTAGTATAGGGTACACGAAGTCTTACCAGGAAGACTAGGATAGAATAATATGCCAGCCTCAGTTTGACTCCAGATCACGCAAAAGTTCGTAAAATACGTGGCGGACTCAGTCCGACATCGGACCGGAACTCGGATATTTAAGTTAGACAGAGACCGCAAAGGGTAAATGTTATCGGAAGAAGGTGGCGTCAGATAATGTCTGTCGCTGTGCGTTCAGATCCCTGCCTTTAATCCGGGCTGTACACGACAATCGCATTTGTCGGCGACGTCGGTCCCGGAACAGAAGCAAATTCTGCTAAAAAAAATGAAATGAAATGACAACATGACAGATGTCTTAATCTGGTGTACTTCCTGCCAGCCATGTTTGTATCCGCCGTGACGCTATTTAGTCAAAAGGTCATGTGCAGTCAGCAAGGACACTGCACGAAGGCCAGTCCGGGGCGACTTCCTCCTTCCTTGTTTCCAGGTCTGAAGCAAATTGCACTACCGCCTGATTGTTAGGTCACACACGTTACAAGCAGTTCGGAGCGTTTTATCCACCACGCGACAAAACGTGCTCTCATCATTGACAGGTCTGCAGGATTACGTAACTCCATGGAGAAGCTGATAGCAGTTCAGCTGTTCAGAAATTCTCCGCTTCTCCATTCACAAACTAACAATTAAATTAACCCCAGAAGGAGTCTTACGAAGCGTATAAATAGATCAAGTAACCTCACGTGTGCGAGGCGTCCAAGGTCTTCAAGGACCTAACACTTGTGCAGCAGAAAGAATTGATTCCTGTTACGTTATCTGTATCAGAAACACAATAAATAGGCCAATTTAAATTTCAAATATCTGGCTTCAATGAGACTACAGTTCACCCTAGTGACAACGCTGAAAAGTTGCCGGTGTCATCAAACGGATGGCGGCTCGCACTGTCTCATCTGTTTTAGTAACAAAAACATGGCGACGGCGCGAAACAATGAGGATGTATTACATTTAACGCAGTAGGAATCCGTAAACGTAAAATAATATTAAAATGGGCCACCAGGTTAATTATTAATCTTACAGAACTTGAACATTACATGGCTAAAAACGTAACTCACTTCACAAGAACTGATTAATGCCTACACGTGAATGTGTTTTCAGGGTCCAGAATCAGCCTGGGCGTAAAGACCGATTTGTGTGTCTCTGATGAAAATCGAATCACGCAAAACACTCGGTTCACATTCTAATTATATTTATTTTTGGTTCGTGCAAGAAAGTGCAGTTTTTTATACTCTAAAGCTGTGAGTTCGCAGTCACGAGGCCTTCGTAGAGTGAGTCTGAGAAGCGACATCTTTTATAACACACGCAAGGCTACGATCAGCTGACGGTCCACGCATCTATCACATCCACTTCAGCTCTCCGGACGGAAACCTAACGTTTTAGAGGCCATAAAATTTTATAGAAGACGTGAGTCACTCGATACTTAACGGGGGGAGGGGGGGCATCATCTGTGACACGTACGAACAGGTACCTCCCCCCTCCGGGGAACTCTTGAGGCTTCGGACGAGGAAGCGGTAAGCACCGGATGCGGTAATCGGAGACTCTCAAAGGAACATATCCACTTCCGATGACGTCATGTGTCACTCCGGAAGTGTAATCTTACTTTAAAGTCTGCATGTAAGGAAAATTTTTGGGAGGTCAGCAACTGCAACACAAATTTTAATTCTCGGGCCACACCCCAGCCGTACAACGAAACAAGGACATTGGACAACGCAGCCTTGGGAACGTCATTAAAGAGGCGTGTTTTGAATCTGCCTTTTGTCCAGGGACATAAAAGTTTGAAATCTAGCGGGGTATAATTTACAAGCCTCTGAAATCCATATTTTAAAATTCAGTCCGTACCTCAAAGAAAACACATCGACCAGCTTGGTCAACGCTATTTAGGGAAACAATTGTTATTTATTCTGAGAATCGTATGAAACATGTAACACTGAGAGGGGGGAAATGCACAATTAGTGGTGCACATAGTTACCAGTGAGTTTAAAAGGATTATGGAATAGCTATGGATTCAACGCAGAACAAACACTAACACGTAAGTGCACAGGAAACCTCCAGCAATTACTTTTTGGTAGAAACATATGGCACGCCGACCGAAATTTTTTGCGAGATTGGAAACTATACTTTTAAATCCCCCCCAAATTAAACAAAATTTAAGCAAAATGAATAATGTTGAGTTGAAACTTGGTTGCGAATTCATACTGACACAGTCGTACATTAAGAACAGACAAAGACACGTTGTAATTTGTAACTTTCTTTATTGTGATGTAAAAGAAATACAATTTCAGACTAAGGTCACTTCAGACTGGCAGAATACATGACGAGATCACTCGACTAGATATTAAACATTAAAAGAAATTACAGTTAACATTTTCATAATTGTACAAATATTCTGTAACAGTTGTTACACATTAATATTAAAGTTGTGTTATAACTATGATGGAAATATGTATCGATATCGTTAACTGCAAAGATATCGGCGTAATAAAATACCGCAGACATCAATATTGCAATTCGGTATCGATTATTGGGGCCCATATAATTTACGGAGTTCAGGGAGAAGAGTTATAAGAATGAATGAATACAGTATATCGAAGATGGCTTTTTCTTGGTTGTAAAGTTTACCGACGTTTTACAGGTAGGCCTAATTTTACATATGAAACGTCGATAAACTTCTACCAGACTACGTGGCGTTGCAACCCAGGAAAGATCCATCTTCGGCCTCGCAGCCGTGAAAACTTCAAATCCTACTAAATCTCCGTCGTTTAAGAATACAACAGTTACGCATGGAAAAACTCGCCCTTTTAATTGAGAGTTTCCGACAGAAACCATGAGGTCAATTGTACGTGAAATGGCCACGTTACCACCGATCAATACCCCTAGCTGGTTCTGTGCGACAGAAATCAGGGTCGGCCGACTTTTGATTTAAAATGAAACACAAAGCACAGGACAGAGGGGTAAACCCCAGAAGGAGCCAAGATGGCTTCCCAACATAAATGAAGAATACGATGGGCCTCCGTGTGTGTCCACCAAAACTCCAAGCACACTGACGAGGAACGCCCTAAACTGTGCATGTAAAACTATGCCTGCAACATCGTAAAATGCGAAGCCAGCAGTGATGCGTGGTTCTACTCAGTCACGACACACATGATAATTAAGAAAAGCGTTAATGACGACAAGTCAGATATCCGTGAGATTGCATTATCTGTTAAAATTCTCTTACTAGCCTACACCAGTCACTGCTTGCATGGGAAAAGCACACAGCTGCCTGTAACTGCTTGCACTGATGTTAGAATTTCGAGATGTCTAGTGCAGGTCCTCCCTCGCCTGCCAACGAAACCCGCAGCTTTCTGTTCTATTTTTTATCACAAATAAGTACGCAGTAAGTGGCCTCCCGTTGTACCTTTGGCAGTTAGCATGACTACGTTAAATATTTTATTAAAATAATAATAATAAAAATATTGCAGAACATAAAAACTGAATTGTGTTCGTCTTGCAATGGATATTATAATATATTAGATTACAATCGATTGGTAAGTATCGAAAGTACACTCATAAATCTATGTTTACTGCGCTGGAGGCAAGAATTATATCTTACGATATATCAATTTTTTCAGACTTTGCATATGAGAAAGTAAAATGAATGTCCTAACGACATTTCAACTTAAAAATCGGTGTTCTGTTCACGACACCCATATACTCTTTTTTTAACGACATTTCAACTTAAAAATCGGTGTTTTGTTCACGACACCCATATACTTTTTTTAAAAATACAATAAAAATAATAGTAATAATCACAATAAGCATAACATTTTAATATTCACATTATCGTACCCTGAACACATAGGATATTGAACCAGTGAACCATTCTTACAGGCCATACAATTCTAGCTATTTACACATATTTAATTTTTCTAGTAAATATTTAACATCCTTTCCTCACACGGAACGAAACGTAAATCAGTAATTTGATATTTTAAGTGATTTTTGTTTCAGCAGCACAAACTGTTACGGACAGGCTGATTGGCTGCTTCTGGTGTCAGCGACGGCCACTACGCGACGATCTCTGTAGAAGACGTCCTCTTGCCCTGGTTATCACTCCTCATTGCTCGAAAGAAATCTGGAAACAAGGTCACACGTCAGTAACAGCTGGTGAAACCAGGTTTCAGCATTGTAACGGACGGCGGCGTGAACTGGATTAATCTGGCTCAGGACAAGCTAAGCTAACATTGATCAACTTTTCAAAACGGACTCTGTAGTGTGGACTATGTATTGGCTGTGATCTACAACTAAGACAGACGTAGCTGACTGTCAGCTACTGTGCAGAGTTTTGAACTCAAATAAGCGGCCACCTGTTTGTAAACCCGACACGTCACTGCGTTTAAAAGGACACGCGTTGCTCACCCCACGTTGTTGATAATGCCCCCACCCCCGAGCATGTTAAGTGTCACCCACAACACAAAGTACGACAACGTTTTTATCCCATAATGGAAGTATTCTTTTCTGAAAATGAACGTAACGTGTTTTTCGTGTCTTATCAGCAATCATGGGGATGGCTTTATAATGTCATGTTATTGATTGAGGCTGACAATGCTAGCGTCACCACGCGGACACACAGATGCACGCCCCAACCCCTATCCAGGTGCTGTTTCTGTACTTTGGCAACGCGTAAACAGAACGCTGACACACCCCGCGTTTCGTGAAACAAGTCCTCAACATGCGCACAGTCGCGTCACAATTTAACACGGAACGACTGTGACGCTCCCGTTTTCATCCGCCAACCATATTCAATTCCTTCAAACTTCACAGAAACTGAACTTTCCTAACATTTTCAGTTTCACTGTCATATAGACGCATATAAGCTACTCTCTTGCACGTGACGTTCATAACGCGTGTGCATCTGGCAGACTCTCTGCGGTTTGGATGTCCTCAGACGCATCTTTACAACTCATTTCACGTGACCCCCTGACCCCAGGAAGGAAACCCGAGCCTTCAAGATAATCAATTAAATTAACTTGCGGACTGACGTGGCTGTGTGTGGCACCCTCATCGATTCACGCAGGGGCGCAAACTTCTCCTGCGCAGGACGCATGCGGGCGGTATCACTCTGCAGGAGAAGGGCGCTCCGAGTCTCCCCGATGACGAGCCCGCACTCCGAAACACTTGTTGACAGCAATATGACGCAACACATCGACGTTTTCTCTTGTCAGAATTAATAAACAATAAATTGTGAGACGCCATTAACTGCTCTAACCCTCTAATAGTCCAGTGACGGCTATGTTTACTCTGTAACTCTGCATAATACCCACATAAACAATTTAAGTGTTAAATTATCTTAGCAATGGTGAAGTGTGGTGTTTTCTTTGAGGCACGGACTTAAATCTCAAAGATGACTGTCTTCTGGGTTGTTGCGCCGTGTAGTCTGATAGCAGCCCTGATAATGGGGGCAGCAAGGACCTCCGAAACGTCGGTAAACATTACCAGACTACACGGCGCAACCACCCAGATTCACCGCCGTGAAAATCTCAAATCCTACATGAAATATTAAATATTATTTAGAAAACTTCAGGCTTCAAAAATGTAATCGCTCATTCAACTACAATGTATCACATTCCAAGATCGTGAACGAATGTTTGTAATGAATGGGATTCACCGCCGGATCGGAAAGGGAGCGATAGTTACCTTCCAGATACCAAACTAGGTCAAAGCTGCGTTTCTTTGTGTACGAGACTTTCTTCGGCAGGCCAACGACGGCACCGCCCGCAATGCCATCTGTATTCGCTGCAGCTTATAATAAATTCATTGCGGGTCCCAACTTTTGCATTCAGCTGCTCTCGTTAGTAACACGGAAGAGGCAATGCGCCATCAGTCTTCAGCTGTCGTGTAAAATAAAACAATGCTAATGGCGACATTAGCTGTCGCTTGTGACGTCCCGTCAATAACGCTTATCTGAGACGAAGGCCGAGGATGAGACGAAGCTTCTAACTCGCTCTTCCTCTCAAACCAAGGAGGAGATGGGCAGATGGGTAGATGAGAAATACGTAGCGAAAACCACCTGGAAAACCTAGGTGTAGGTGGAAGTATAATAATAAGGTTGATAATTGATAAAAGTGGTGTGAGGGCGTGGCCCAGATTTAACCAGTGCCGGGATCTTGAGGATTCAATATTGCGCTGTTGGGTGATCTTAGGGGCAGACATTTTAACTACCATCCAGTTTCACTATGTATTTTATTTTGATGAAAAATCCGGGTCAGTGGATCACGAATGAACAATGACGTCACAGACTCACATTTCCGAGGTTTTTAATATTCGTTGTGTTAAAAGTCCGTTATCTCTAAACTGCCAGCAGCCGTCACGTGACGAGCGATAACACTGTGAAATGGTACCTCTGCTACACACATACTTCCCCATGCGAATTGGAGATTCTCTTTGTTCCAAGTTCACAGGCAGATTCGGACAGGGGACAGCCGAAAGAGAAGTAGGACGAAACCACAAAGTCTGGTTTATTGAACGCAGGTTTTAATTGGTCTATGCGCCGGATGAAAGAACAATTAATGAATATTACACTGAAAAGGGCAACGAAGGGTGGTCATGGCCTAATTTAAGTTACGATACAGGAACATGCCTGAAGGGACTGAGGAAAATCATGACAACTAAGGACAGTAGGTTTAGAGGAAGTGATTTGAAACTGGTGCAGGAGTGATAACCACTCGCCAGCGAATTTGAGTCATGATGATAATAATAATAATAATAAAGAAGGAATCAGTCGTCACTGGATAAGGCGGTCTGCTGATCTGCGTTCGGAAGGCGCCCGTTCCAAATATCGGCTCAGTTATCTCTGACATTTTTCTCGGTTTCTGCAGCTTAAAATCGTCCACGACCGCCTGCTCGTATGCCCCGCCCACTTCGTATTCATGACTATGACACTACATCCTGACTAAATAACCTAGGAGTGAGCCAGTCACAACGCACTTCACGTTGGTAAGTCCTAGGTAAGCCTATTCGGCACAAATTCACGCAACCCAAGCAAGAAATGCGGAAATGGAGGGGCCATCGCGATAAAGCTGCCTTGACCTACGGCTTACAGTCTGCATTGGCAGATGAGACACTTATCAAATCTTTGACCCTTCGTAGCCGGAGGTCATCCAAATCAGTGTTTCCCAAAGTGTGCTGCACGTACCACCGGAGGTGCGTGAAAGGATTTAAAGAGGCAGAGATAGAAAAATAAATATTTTCAGACTTCTGTCTGCTGTAAAATGAACTCTCAAGTTCGTTAAAGCCCGTAAGTTTGTGTAATTTTTTTTTTGTAGCAAATTTCACAGCCTTCTACGTATCTCAGTGCGTCAGTACCAGAAGATGCATACGAGGAGCGGAATTCGGAGCATTTAGAACATGACAATATCCACGGCTTGTCAAGCACAAGACGAGCACCATTTAACTAAGCCAACTCCAAGGAACAGGGTGCTGACAGATATTAATCACCCTTCCTCTATGGAATCCAATGTTTCTGCGTCGTGTTCACAGAAATCCGTCAATGGACCCAATCCTGAGCCACTTGGAACCTGTCCGAAAGCTCACATTCAATTTCTTTAAGATCCATTTTAATATTATCCTTCCATATGTTACTGCCGGGCCGAAAAATGTGTCCAAGGCACGTCTGGTAAATCGCAACCACACTGTTCCTCCTGGGGTTGTGACAAACCCACTTACCACGGCCAGACACAGAAGATGGCATTGCGTAATAACGGCCGAAACTCATTAACGACTTGTAATGAATTTGTTTACACCAGCGCGTGGACCTGGACGATGTTTAACCACGTGACCTTCGTTCGGTTGGCAACGCGTATAGCCGAGACACCGAAAATTTGGCGCGAGAAACCAAGGTTGTGTGTAAGCATCGTATTTCGGACTGGCCCTGACAACGCAGCCTTGGTACGAGCACAGCTCTGTCGATACATGCGCGTGATACTATTAAAACAGATCAAAATTACTTTCACATGTTAAACTCCGGAAACACTTGCTACTGCGAAGCCGTGTTGGGTGGTGCCTCTGCTGTCGATTAAATTTGGTATCCAACAGAATTAGTGGGTACGAAGATCGCGTGGACACACCTCAGTGTCCTTTACAACTGATGCAGCGTCCCTAAATAGCATAGCAACTCCTTTCTTACGCTCTTAAGACACGTTCTTCAACATTTATTTGCATAACCTTCACTGACCAATTTATTTTGTGTGTTCTGGTGGTGGTCGTCGCTCTACTTCATGCAAATCTAATCTCTGCACACGGACTCCGTTCTGAAAGACCAAGAGCACCCGAGTCCTTCATCAACTCCAGTCGCCGCGAAATCTTAACTTCTTTATTCCCGTGTTCTTTGTTCACTTACAGCTCTCTTTAAGAGGTCATCGATGTCTCAACTGTCCCGGGACCGTCAATTCAACGAGACGCCACTTTATTGAACAATTCAGGGCACCGACTAGGCTTTGGGCTGGCCAACCAGGATTCGTTTCCCGAAATCACGATACACATTAAAATTTCATCTAAATCCTTCTCGAATTTAATGGATTGGACGGACACGACACGACCATAACAGACGAGCGGACGCAGAATCCATTGTCCTCCGTTTGTTTCCATAACAACGTCCTGAAGAAGAAAGGACCACAGTGGCAGGTGCACAACGAGGATGCGAGGCGGGGCATGCAGCACGCAACCTGGCCTTCGGTGATATCACTCAGTAATCCATTTCTTCTCATAATATGTCCCAGCCAGTTGTTAGCTTTCCTTCGTGTAATCGCCTGCAGAATGATTCTTTGCTCTTTGACTCTCCTCAATACTTCTTCGTTGGTCACTCGATCCGTCCACCTGATCTTCTCTATTCTTCTCCAACACCACATTTCAAAACTCTCCAGGTATTTCTGTTCCTTCTTCCTGAGTGTCCAAGTCTCTGCTCCATACGTAACACTTCACTAGTTTCTTCTTCATCTCCAAGCCCAACTTGCTAGTGAGAAGTATCCTCTTCTTGACGAAGGCCATGGCTATCCTTGCTTTTATCTCCTTGGTGCATACAGCATCCGTCGTGATTATGCCAACTGCTCCACATTCTCCAGCTGTTGGTTTCCAACTATCACGGGAGAGTGAAGAAAATAAATTACTTGAGAAAGGTGCATATTGAAGAATAATATTAAAATGGACGCCAATGTAACATAATGTGAGGGTGTGGAGGGGTTTCATCTGGCTCCGGGTAGGGGGCAGCGACACGGTCTTGTGAACACGGTAAGGAACGTTCAGGTTTCATACAAACAGCGGCAATTTCTTAACCCGATAGGCGACTACTAGCGTTTCAATAAGGCCTCTGCCCCTTTACGTTATGTATCTGTTCTGTGTCTTTTTATTCCATCGCCTTTCCTTCGTTGGTTCGTTTGTTCGTTCGCATAACGAAGTGCGTAGTTAAAAGAAAAAAATCATCTTATGGAGTGAACTGGAAACGATCGGACAGAAGTCGGGGGGCTTTATCCTTCGAGGGTATGCAAACCATCACCTCAGAGCACAGAGACGGCGTTCCATTTGCTAGGAGCGCCGTCTCTGTGCTGTGGCTGAAATTCATTCCTCCCTAAATGCGTCCTCCTGCTTGATAACACTTCGCTCCTCACACCCAGCAACTGAACAGTAACTTCCAGCTTCTGGGACGGTCGTTTATAGAACCAAATGTTTGTCACACAACCACTTCGGAACCCCAAGAAGTATTTACGAACATCTCATCAGCTTTAGCTGTTTAATACCAATCACTCCCCACAGGGGCAAATCTTGCAACTGTCCACCGGACCCTGATTTGGTGACTGAAGTACTTCGAAGCTCGATCGTCATACAGAACGTAGTTTTCTTTTCTTTTCGTTTCTAAATGGCTGAGAGGCTCAATATGAAACACTGCAAGCTCATGAAACGTCCAACAGCAGTTCCGAAGTTTCAGAAAACCAATAAGCGAGTTTCTTTAACCAAATTTACAAGTGAACTCCCGGTAACAAATATTTTGTCCCGTCATGCCACCTTTAGCAACACGCTGACACTTCACGACGGCCAGGGGAGGGCGGGGTTTCCCCGTAAACATAGAAACGTTAGATGCTGAGTACAGGAGAATTGCGTGAATTTTAAACTTTTTCACGTTATCACAGAGATTTCGAGGGGGTGGCTGAAGGCGAAGCACAAGCCCACCCCCTCCATTAATAAGGCCCATCCGCTGTTTCGTCGATGTATGAAAAACTTCATCGTCGCTGCCAAAAAATTGCGGGACGCGAGTGTTTTTTTTATCAGATGTTTGTTTTACGCGATATAATCAACTTACAGCGTACATCACTGACGTCATAATCTCCAAGGACGAAGATAAGAACATATTAAATTTCGTTCAGTAGTGTCAAGAAAGTAGCCAATCAATACAAGCTACTTGTCAAGGTCAGGTTTTGTACAGAGCGCCTTAAGACAGAACACAGCAAGTTGCTCTTTGCTGGAAACAATTCGGAAATAAATCAGTCGGTCCATTTAAAACAATTATATTAATTGCTGGCTAATTTCAATTTGTCACGCATTCGCCGACTGCATCATGCGTAACGCATTAGGAAGAACACCAAGCTGCTTTCCTTGCAAACAGCTCTGATACAAACTACGAACATGTCCTGAGCTCAGTCACGCTTCAATCAAGAGAAACCTTACAGAGATCGAAGCAAGGACTCTTACCTGTAATTCTCGTCTGCCTCCTGTAGGGACTGTCTTTTCCTGGTCGATGTCGAACCTCAGACTCCGAAATGAAACGACTTTGTTCCGCTGCGTCATCTGTTGTTGCCTGTAGTAACGGAAATCCTGCAGTTTTGATCCCGTCTCTTTTTCTCGCTCTGGGGCAGAACGCACGTTCGTAACGAATGTGGACGTCAGAATATCGAAATTGTATTTCCGAAGCATCAATTCTCTATCCGCCAAGAACTGCTCTTCAAGAAGCTCTTCAAGCAATCTTCGAGTTTCCTTTGGGTCAGATTCGAAAAGGCATTTCTTTGGCGATCGCTTTTTTAAAAGAGTGTTACACTGATCCTTCACAAGCTGCGGGCACAAGACACACTGTTGATTGGCTGTCAGCATTTTGTCACTGCGTTTGTCAACGAGAAATAGTCAATTAATGACAGTGGAGAGAAACTGACAATTCTTGTCGACGAAGACACGAGCAGTCAATTCACTTGCCGATAAAATCTAGAGCCCCACCTCAATGTACCGACATCCAGCGCAGACACGAGACCGAATGAGGGGCAGCGAACAAACCAGCTCGAAAGACACTACGGGCTACTTCTGCGCAAGCGCAAGACCACCCCTACCTAAGTTGCATCATTCCTCACGCTTAAGGCCAATTCAAACCACGTGACAGAACACAATCAGATCGGGGTCAAGCCATTTTAGACCGAACGTAAAAACCATCCTTTAAAGCATCTTATGGAGAGGACAAAACGCAGGTCCAGGACAGGGCACCCTGGGTCAGACCTGATAAGAAATACGTTTCACTTTTCGTGATACCTGGAGGCTGATCTCTCGGGAAAAAAAAGTATAATTTAATGAACTACTGTCAAAACGCGTCCCTGTCCTGCCCCACAGTGCGAACCAACCTCAACGGGAAATTATTTAACCAGGCGACTTGTCCTTCGTGAAAAGGATTTTGTGTTGGACGACTCTTTGAGATTTGAACCCAGAACTGTTAGGATCGCTTTGGCTGATGGCCTCTGCGTCAGTCACACCTTCGTCGGTACAAATGACTATCACGTTACCGAACCACGGACCTCCCGAACATCCTACAAGGTGAGAGACGCGTTACCACTGCAGTTTTGGACGAATTAACTACATCGAGTCGGGCTCGATCCATTTACAAACGAGCACTCATCACCTTCCCATCCTACTTCATTTTATCACCCGAATAATATCAAGTCTTTTAATCGGCCTCAATCCAAAAAAAAAAAAAAAAAGACAATCTTTTAATTTCTGTGTGAAACAGGAAACGTCCATGCGAAAACAGAAATTCGTTATGAAAATGTGGGGTTAAGGCATGAGAAATTGGTCACCCCTAGGGCTCAGTGTATCCGGTGTGCAGGAAGATACGTCTCCCCCCTTCGCTGTCGTGCGTTATGGATGCTCCCCTTTAACCGTCAGTATGTCCACCGTCGCGGAACGGACCCGAAACCGTGGCCTTTCGTTTTGAATCGACATGGGTCCTTAAAACAGTCAACGGTCGAGGGACAATCAGGATGCATTCGGTAATATCTTCCAGCTTTAATTATCGGCGGGTCCTTCAAGGATGAATAGTCCTTCGTAAGACGTCAGATGAGAATTATCCTTGGTGGCCGATAAACGGAGCTCTAGTCGGCATTGTATAGTAATGCATACCGCTCCGTGTTAAAAATATAATTTCTGGAACGTCAATTTACTTCTGAACTTTATGCAAGGCAGTTGTTAATCTTCTAGATAATTTACGTCGAGATACGAAGGGTGATAACCAGGCCGGTTACCACTGGCAGAAGAAATTTGTACAAACTTAGTAGCAGATTCTTAGAACGTTAGATGTCAGTTTCTATTAGCATCATTTGTTGGTGAGTGGAACAAAAAGATGAAGTTTCTGAGTCGCCTTTGGTTGCAGAAAGTGCCTGACGCCTTCAACAGCAATCTGAAGTCTACAATAACTGTAATCAGACGAGATGGTGCTCTTCAGCAACACACAGCGCATTCTAGTACACTGAACTAATTTATCTTCAGAAGGAAACACAAAAGTAAAGAAAACGAAGCGACTGGAGAAAATAAGTGTCTGTCTGTCTGTCTGTCAGGAGTGGTCACGAGGCTTCACATCTCCGCGGTGCGTTCATGCGCGGAAACTGACGTAAATTTAATTTTGGGGACTTTATAGAAATCAACTGACGACGCAATTTTGTATCAGAGATTCAACTGCACGTTTACGTCGACTCAGTAATTTTTGAAGAGACGAAGGTGTTGCTCTAAATCTGACCTGCACATTACTCTGTCTATGTCAGGTTAGTGGCGTTATGTCGTCTGTTCACGAAACGAAAAACAATATTGTTTTTGCAGCGAACAAGTTTGACTTTGGAACAAAAAGTGTAAGGAAAAGACGAGACTAGATTTGCCTGAAAGTATAACAAACGACTCATCCCGCAATCTCAGTGATAAATAAGTGATCTCTTTGTTTAAACGCGTTTCCGTGGCAACAGTCAACTGCAAAACCACGGAAACAGCGTCAGGTAAGCGAATGTCTGCATCGGGAATATTCATGGGTTAGGAAGGAGACAAAACCAGGTTTCTGATAACAAAAGAAACACGAAATGTGATAACACAAGGCCTATCTTTCGCCCGGTGTTGTTACAGTGAAGAAATGAAGTAAAATCGGGCTCGTATGTCGTGGATCATATGAGAAACGTATATTGTAAAGAGCGGGGGAACATCATGAGAAGATGCCGAGTCAGACAGCGTGATACTATTAAACGTTATCCGTTTCGGAGAATCCTGCGATGAAGGTGATGTTCTTCTGTTCAACGAACTCCCTGCCTCGACTGCGACACATCGGGATAAGCAGTGAACAACCCTTTCCATTATCAGGCAAGCATTGCATTATAAAATGGAAGGGGGCGTACGTGGAGCTACCGACATGGGAATTTCACGAGCCCAACGGTCAGCGGACAAGGCGAAGAGCTCTGTCCTTCCACCCGTCCGTTGTCGTTCGTTCCGGGACCCTGGTCGCACCGCCTCCCATATCGCACGGCCAGGATGCATCAGTGATGACCCCGTCTGTGTACCGGATGTGCACACCACGCAGCCGTGAAGTATGACGCAGTCAGTCGTGACGTCAGATCCGGGCCGAGAAGACGCGTGAAATTTTGAATCCTCGTCAAACAAAACAACGAAGATTTAACGTTTTTAAAGCCATTCAAAATGTTCGTTACGTGCCGAAGAACACCCCGTTTCAGGCAAAGAAGATGATGAACTGCACACTTCCCGCTCCTGTTGCCTTCATCTTCGGCATAAATAACACTTTCAACGTCTGTTGTGATTCCACTACGTCTAAATGCAGTACAACGTGTTCTGAAACGAAACTGGTATTTAATAGCAATCAAATTGTATCTTTCAAATCTTGGCAGGAACACAAGTCAACCGGGTAGTGTTTTTCGTGGTTGTTCCCAGGATAGTAGCTAAAGTTCGTCTCGGTCTTTGGAACTTAAGTGTAATCTTCGGCTCCCTGGAGCAGCGCCAAGGTTTTAGGGGCCAACATCTGTCACAGTAAACAATGCAAATAGAAAGCAGCAGCACTTTGATACATCCTTTCAGAAGCCCTTGAGAGCTAGCTATCTTATCGGTCGCCACAGGAAAGTGCCATCCACAGAACAGATTCACCCATCTTGCAGACCTGCGACACGCGCGCCATCAGCCAGCAATGACCTGTGACAGATACGAAGATGATTACTGGCATCGAGAAATGACGATATCAAATCGAATTCAACGTTGGTTAAGACGTATTATGAAGGGGCAAAGTCTGGAAATTAAGAAAAGTTTCCTTCACAGCTGAAACTTCTCAAAGGAAAATACAGGGCATACAGACACGACGTTTCGGAAGTTGATTCTGGCTCTGTCATCAGGTGAAAGCGTGAAGCTCAGTCTGTTCGGTTCATTGGTTCTTCATACCAAATATCCGTCCAAATCAAGGAACATGCGATGGGTTGGGCATGTAGCACGCACTGGAAAAATCCGTACACAAGTTCAGTGCAAAGCCCCGAAGAGCAGAGGCAAATACTCGGACAATGAAGGATAATATTAAATAGGATGAAGGAAGAGGGGTGTGAACTGGGTTGAATTCGTCCTGTGAACAAGACAATGAATGAACTTCTGAACCGGGACTTTACTGACCAGCTAAGCGACTGTCAACCTCTGAAGATGGACTGCCGCATGACTCCAGACGGCTGTGGGTTCGAAGCTCTTGGTGGCTGGGCTGGCTCACAGATGACACTCGCGACCCTCGTCGACGTCATAATGATCTGATAATGTGACGCATTACTCAGCGCTGCACGCACCAGGAGTGGGTCCGGAGCTCACAGGAATTAAACAGTGGGAGTGTCCGGTCGATCTGATACGATGACAGTCGGAACAGCTGCTGACACCCATCTCATCTTCCGGTACAAGAAAAACAATGAATGT
>NW_019059631.1:560607-593155 GCF_000696155.1 Zootermopsis nevadensis | reverse complement strand
CCAACAACAGACGCCATTATACTTGCAGCTCAATGGTTGAGTTGCTTCGAAAACGTCTTTAATGCCTGTATTTCCGCCTGACAAGGCTTTTCAACAGCTGCATTACACAGACACGTCGCCCTAATTTGATTCAAAATAACTCAACAGTTTCACTTGGCTGTTATTTTATGAAGCTTTATCTCACACGTGAGTTATCTTGCGCCTTTATTCTGCGAAGACCATGAATGAGGAAAGTGGATTTATGTGGAGGCATTCGGGCGTTACCGACTAAAAAGCACGACAAATGTTATTGCTTGTCGACATAGCCTGGATTCGAACCAGGGGCCTGTAGCGTGAGACAAGTAAACTTATGTTTCTGAAATTCCAGGTCGCCCCAGAATCATGGCAACTGCAAACGTTATGAAGTAGTTGAATGGCCCTCATATCTTGTGAGAAGACGCACCTGAAGGAAATGCCGTGGCTGAAAGCCATTCTCTGGGCGACAGATTTCAGGAACGTTCCTGAACCTATAAGCAGCTCACAGGAACGAGTAGAGGCAGTGCCATATTTTAACTCTTTCAAGCACGAAGCTCTTCTACACATGCCAAAAATCCAGTACCGAGGTAAAGAATGAGCAGGCGTTAAACTAACTAAACAAACCCTTCAAAGAATTCAAGGCACTTAACCTGCCCTTAAAATTGAATGAATTAAAACATCTGCAATACTGAATGGTCGTTGTCAGCCCAGTTAGGTTTCGACACAGGGACTGAGTGACAAAAGTAATGCCTTTCCTTTCATTTTTTAAACGCGTATAAGTTGGTAACGACCAAGCCGGGTGCGGGAGTGTAGTCTCCTGCCATCTGCTAGCAGGACTGGGCAATTAAACGAAGATTACATTCGTTCTCTGCAGTACCTAGCGGATAAGTAATGAATTAAGATGCTTCTGGATGCTGTCTGATAGAAAATTTCCGATGTTTAAGATGTGTTTACAGTTTTTGTCATTAGAAAGTTAAGTTACAAGCCGCCGCGAGGTTCTGAAATTTCACTATCTTGTTATATACACGGATCGTTTGTGTAAAAAAGAAAGTGTCGATAAAATGAAAGATTATTTTTCGTTCGGCATTTATTTTGATTTCTGACGAAGTTTGTTAATCGCTCAGATGGCCAAGAAATTCCCCGTTTTCGATGGAACCACAGTTCATAGCCAGTTACTGGTCCTTATCCTGAGCCACGCCTCCAACCCCATTTCTCGTAGATCCATTTTAATATTATTCTCTCACATGCATATGATTTCAAAGTGGTTGTGTCCTATCAGGCTTTCCAGCCAAAGTTTTGCACACATTTCTCGTGTCTCCCATGCATGCTACAAGAAGGATCCTGCTTTATGGAGTTAGTAAGGCTACTGGTGAAACAAAATATGGTAGCTTGACTCAGAATCATAATCACCGTCATCAAAATTTATTCTGACTGATTTATATATAATACGGTAGACTGATGAACTTGACATTCTACATGTTTTCGTATATTTTTATAGGAATTTAATAACATTTGCTCTTCATGGGATAGTTTTAATAGGTGGAAGGATGCACTCTAAAAGCATGAATTTTACTTTTTACTGTACATATTTAAGGTAAATCAATAACAAACTGAGCCTCGTAGTACTTTGCTTCATTTTTCTTGGTGCTCAGAAAAGTACTCGATAGCATTCTGATGCACAAAAGACTTCCCATAAAATGTTTTACAGCACATACATGCAAGTTCTATGAAACACCTAACCTAAAAAAATTGTCACCATATTTGTATTACAAGTCACACAAATGCTTTCATTCCTACGTACAGCTGCTAGTGAGTCATCTGTCATTCAGGGATTGGAACACAGAACAAAGGTTTGCAGAGACTTGTTACCCTTTCTTCAATTGTTATGACAAAATTTGAGTCAAGTGGAAGTTCAACAGTTTTGAAATACATTCTTTAGCACAAAATTTAAAAGACTCACGTTACATACACAGCTTTAAAACATGTTCATGGTTCGGTCAGTATTACTACGCTTTAAAGAAAAGAAGTTCCTTCAATTATAATGTATAACCTGGGGTCATATTTCATAACACACTGCTAGTGTACTTCATATCATCTTTTGGTCCACAAATAGATATTTTTAAGCAAGAAGACATCTTCTAACAAAAAAGTTTGGACATATTTTTAATTTCTCAGAATTTCTTACAATCATTTTACCAGAAAATAACCTCAATGGCACTTCGTAATTGTTTTAAAAATATTAAGAGATTTCAACACACTTTTTAATAAATATTTCTGAATTATGTTTAATTGGTTCTACACTTACCTTGCCTCTGTCTTGGTTCTGTCAGCTATAGAGTTTATTTTAAGTCCCCTGGTTAAAATTTATTCACATTTTACAGAAAATGGATGAAGACAAATGCACTTAAGCCTTTGTCCTATTAGGAAACTGTAAAAGAAAATAATAATCCCCTCTAGCAACTTGACATGTTTTATTATTATCACTGATCCAGGTTGTTTTGAGCAGTCACTTCTCAGCAAATAAATGATGAAAATGTCTTGCTGCCACACACAGCATACAAATTTTACCTTCAGTGTGACCAACATAATCGAGTAGAATTTAACTCAGCAGCAGAGTTTTCTCTGTAAGATAACAAAGGTTCTGGAATAACAACTCTTTCAGAACTATAACTGAAACATATATTTGAGCATTTGCAGGAGCAAACAATTTTCACCACTCAGTAGACTGCAATTTGAATTGCACTCGTACTTAAAAACTATGTACATACACGTCATTAATTATTGTTTTTTACAGTTCCATGATATCTTGATTTTTTGATCAACCTTCATTGTATGGCACAAATGGATGTTCACTACAATTTACAGCTTTGTTCAAAAAAAATAATCTAATATTTTTATACAATAATAAAACAATTAGTTTAGAAAAATTACCTCAGTGCCTTTGCTACATATTTGTGCGAGGCCAGCAGACGCTGTGCGGAGGGTTTCGTCCGCGAGCAAGCCGCAGACACAGTCGCCGGAAAACCTCTCGCAATATTTTGATTGTACCCAGTTATTGTTATGTTTACCAAATGAAAATGTAAAAAAATACTTCAGCTACTGTAAGAAGTAACAGAAAGTAGCTAATGCGTTGTTAATAACCGTACAACAATAAAACAACTTTGTTGTGCACATATTTACGTAAATCACAGCGTATAAAATTATTCAAATTGTTATTATTTTTATTGCATGTTATTAAATGGTACTTTTCTTCTCTGCTTTAAGCTCCATAAAAGATTTCCCATTCTCTACGTAATTTGTTCTGCGTCTGTCTCCGCCAGTGTTTCTCCTGGTTCTCACTGATGCTTTCTACTGTCTGTTTGGGAATAGCTCATGACACTGTTCGAGAAGCTGCTGAAGCCATTATGAAGCACCGCGTCCTCCCCGTATAATGCTTTCTTGCCCTGGAAATAAAATACCATTAACCGAGAAGCCTAACGCGTCACGCATATTATATCGGGGCAGCGTCGGGTCCTTACTCGTACCTGGAACCTGACAGGACCATTCGTAAACGACCGTGGACCGGACAGCTTCACGAGATACATAAAAACTCAAGCAGCTATAAATTGCTGAGATTTCAGGTTCTCATAGCTGTGAGTATGAAGATGACTGACTTCTGGGATATTGTGCTATTAGTCTGGTAGATGTTTACGAGATTTCTACCGCTCGACGTTGCCACAGTATCCCAGAGGGCAGTCATCTTCTTAGCTTTAAATTATTCACAAATTAATGCAGTTTACAGGTGAACATAACATTATTAATAATTAATTTTGACAAGGTACTCTGGAGTTTCATTAGTGTTCTTGAAGTGGTTGAGAGATGCGTTAAACTGAATAAGTTGTATGTACAGTAAAGTATCTTAAAGTTAGTACCCTTCTGCAGCCCAAACTGTTTCTTTTTTGGTAATTATAATGGGCTCATTATTTTGCACTTAAAAGTTCATAATTTATAACTATTATTCTCTCTCTCAGTCCAACTAATAAAACATCCCATGCATTTAATTATTATTAATCAATTTCAGAATTATCAACAGTTACAATTAATCCAAGTATATAAGCACATAATTTATTTTGTGCTGAGAACCTAACATATAACTAATATAATTAACACATGATCTATTCGCTCCACACACCTTCTCGATGTATGCCTTGGCATAGAAGTTGCCAAACAGCACAATGAAGGAAATCATGTAGATAACTAAGACGTATTGCATCCACAGAGGGAAATCACAACCTGATTTTATTCCATTGATGCCCATTATCATTGCTGTTGTAAACTGGATCTGCAATAAAACACAAATCATGAAATATTTAATAACAGTAACAGTTATTAGAAACTAACTAAGGGTGTTTTAGTAATGAAACTGCCTTATTATTATAAAATATTATACAATCTATGAAAAAGGTTACCAAAATGCATCTTTTCTATTATTTGCTGTGTTGTTTTAGTGGTAGTAATGTTTATTTTCTTAATGGAAAAAATGAATTACTTAAATAAAGAATCTGTCAGACATAACCTCAAAGATTCATGCATCACTATTTTCTTTTTGTGGCTTATAAAAACATTTCACTTGTAGGTATCTTTATGGCCTGTGTCCAAATTTCAAACTGAAAGCCAAATACAGGTGTGCATCTACAATATTGTTGCTTTACCTTATACAAAAAGGGTACTTTAACAAAAGTGTTTCTTGTTTTAAGATACGTTAAAATACATAACACCAGGACTGTGCATTATTATTCCTTGATATTATGCATAAGAAAAGATGATGATATGTCGATCTTGTCTGCCGACTGCAAACAAGTGCTTCCTGTAACAATCACCGATCTTAAAAAAAAAAAAGGTTTTTCCGAAGCACCTCCATTTCCCACGTGCGATCGTCAGACACTTACCAGTTGCAAGATAGTGAGGTACTTCTTCCACCAGAGGTATCTAGCTATGTGTGGGCCGAGAGCAGACAGGCCGTAGTAAGTGTACATGAGCACGTGTATGAAGCTGTTTGCCATTGCCGGGAGGAACGCTGTTCGACAGAGGAACAACGCGATATAAATTGTGTTCACTTAAGCACATTCAGAGGCACTAATCAGAGGAACTTTTCTTTTACCAGATTAAAGCATAATTACTTAGGTGACTATTAGTCGTGCTGAGGGCACCGTATAATTCGCTATTTATTGATTTTTTTAATGAGTATAATTTGATAATTTGCCTCCGTGATTAGACTGGGAAAGTCAGACGCGGCTTTCCCCCCTACTTACTGGATCCACTAGGCACCCATTTGATTCCAATCCACCAGAGCGAGAACATCGTTGAATGGTGGTATACGTGGAGGAAGGTCAGCTGGTTTTCCTTCTTCCGCAGGATGAAAAAGAAAGTGTCGCAGAATTCTATCAGCTTGGAGACGTAGTACCACCAGACGGCGTTCGCTATCTGTGGACCGCGAGACACAGTGTGAGCCACGCACTGAACGACGGCTGAGATAAATCAGCATCACAAACTCATTTTGTCATATTAAGCCGAATTCACAATTCCTAGGCATTTTTTGAAACACGTATTTCTGTATTAAGAAGGCATTAATTTGAACATTTACATAAATTTTTAAAAAAAGTTTGTGTTATATGAACAGGGCCTACATCTGTCTTTACTGGAAAATAATTACTTACATATTTCGGGCTGGTATCTGTCCAGAAACTCGACATAAACAAATAATACATCCAAGAAAAATTACTCAGTTTTTCCCACCAAAAGGTAAGGTCATTTTCGAACTGTGGTTTACTACGCTCATGTTCGTGACATAATTCAGCGCTTTGCAAAATATTGTGACATGTTTTATAGTTCAAAAGAGCGGGTTTCTTCCACGCATTTAAATTATTTAACTACGCTCCTGCATGCTGCGATGATAACACTTAAGTCGTGTGTGCGCACAGGGTGTTTCGAGTCGCCCTGTACTCGCAAAAACTTTTAAGCGAAAGGCCGGCTGTCTGTCTGCAGTCGCCACTTCGATTCTTACCCGAAGTTCTTCTGGATGTGAGAGGCGTGCGATGGGCTGACACACGTAGCTGTACTTGAGCTTTGTAGAAGCGCTGAGCAACTGTCAAGAAACAAACGTAAATCAGTGTTACCAGTGAGATTTCAGGTTCTCAAGGGGACGAGTATAATGAAACTTATAAAATGTATCATTTTCTATGAAGTCAAATGCCACTTATTCCCTAATGCATGCTGTACGACCTGCCCACTTTGTGTTCATCGGTTTGATCACCTAGATAATATTCAGTGAACAGCGCAAATTATGAAGCTCTTCATTAATCACCCTCCTGTTAAAGCCATCTCGCAGAACGAGAGACCGAGTTTTGCACCCATACACCACTTACCTCGCTGGCTATGTAGAAGTTGAGCGCCGCCATGGCTAGGTTGTAGGGTATAAGGGCCCAGGTCAGTCTGAAGGGCTCCCGGTCCTTCATGAGTCTGGGTCCGGCCCACACGATCGCCAGGTACAGGACAGTGTACAGCATCGTGGGCAGGGGCGAGTCGACTAGAGGCCATCCGCGCGTCCGATGATCTGCATCATGACGAGATCTTACACCAACAGAGCAGCACGCTCTGTCCGTTCTTACTTTCACGAACAGCTATTACATTTGAGGTTCTCACCGCGGTCTTCTGGGTTGTGACGCCGCGTAGTTCTGTAGGCAGTTAACGTTTCGGGGAAACATATCACCTCTGTCTTCAGGGAGGCAGTACGTTTCTCCAAAACATTGGAAACCACCTAAAAGATTAGGCCGCAACCCAGACGACCGCTCACAGCTAAACCTAATGGCAGCCTCTACGCTCTTTCTAGGCCAAAGCCTTTTTATAACAACTGTGTGCTTTTAACTGAACAGCCTGCTCTTGTACAGTACCTGCTAATGAGAGTGTCCAGAGGTAATAGTTGTACGCATCGTGTAAAATGGACTGGGTGGAATTTAGCAACGCAGACATGATCGCTGCTTCAGCTCCTGAAAACAATTGGATTCCATCAACATAACATTTATTACGAACACATAATTTCGCGTCGACATATTAAATTAATTTAAACAATTTCGTGGCTCCAGTTTCAATATCAGTACAAAAAAAAAGATGAGCTGGACTTGCAACAAGCACCGGAAGACGAAACTTAGTAGACCGTGGCGTAGAATAGAGGGTAATATTAAAATGACTATTACAGAAATCAGTTGTGAGAGTGTGGACTGGATTCACCTCACTGTAACGAACTTTCGGTTTGCAGAAGTCGAGGAATTTCTTGACCAGCTGAATGACTGTCAGCTTGTCACGAATAACTCTGCTCCACGCAGTCAGAAAATAAGACTTAGTTGAGTACCCTAGATAGCTTAGTTACTCTTTCAGTACGAAGGTTTCGTAGCCTGAGATCTCGAGGCTCCTTGCTGTGAAACACGATGGTTCGTTCAACACGACTCCGAAAAGCTGCTTCTAAAGATGTGATAAAATCACACACGACAAGGAGCTGGGCGGACATCAAAGCTACTGTCTGAAATTCTGGATTTATGTAACAAGACAACTGAAGACTTACTGAGTCCACAGAGGGAAGTCTACCATCCGTTTTAGCAATCAGTGACTGTGCAAATTGCCCGCAGAGTTTATCGGATTCGTATGATTCTAAGCTTAAACAGCGTTAACCAGCTGATCTTCGTAATGGTGACGAGTCGTGTTTTCTTCGCGGTGCGGGCCGAATCTTTAAAAATTATTCTGGATGAACTTCGTGATCACTGTCATCGCTAAGGAGTTGGTCAGAGATTTATAAAATAATTGTCACTAACTGCGTAAGCGGATCGTGTGTCATAATCGAGTATCTACTCAGTTTATTTTAACGTGAAATGTAATGTTGGCCGAGGCATAAGGGAAACTGAATATAATTTCAGCCTCGTTGGTATTTTAATTGCTTTAAGAAGCTATATCTCGTTACCGTACTTTTTGCTCATACACAAAAAACAGCATTAAGTATTTAATTTTGTCCAGTCATTTACCTAAACGTATTTAAGTTGGTGTTTATCTAAACAAAAAACTGACAATCATGTGTTTAACACGAACATAAATCATCGTCTCAATAAAATGACAACGGAGAAAAGAAAAAGTTAATCACCTCCGCTGTTAAACACAAAAAAAACTTACATTGATGAAAGACTCTCGGGCTACAAGCCGCGTCAGGTGGCTTAATGGTGAATTAACCATTTCTTCTACCAACGTTTCGAGAGCCATCTCTGCTGTCATCCTCAGGGCAGCTCATTCGCCATTCAGCCACCTGACGCGGCTTGTAGCCCGAGAGTCTTTCATCAGCTTCGGTCGCTCCAAAATCTTCACTTTATACATATACTTACATTATACAAAATCGAAATAAATATTAAAATAAAAAACTCACAGCATGTAGACAACCAACGAATGGAAACCTAGGCCTTCTATAAAAGAAAAGCCTTTTTTAAAAGTGTCGCCAGCGATTTATAATTTCATCTACGCATTGTCCGAAAAGAAGCAGAAGATGAAGGACACCTTGTCTACACACGCACTGGACACACAATGAAGCCAGAGACACGTTCATTCAGCTGAAGTGTCATTAAATCCCCACCATTCAGAATGGAAATGCAGGCCAGCAATCCTAGTCGTACGCTTACCTAGCGACTAACAAAAGAGTGGAAATGCCTTAATGTCTGTGCGAGCAGCTCGGACCAATGAACGCCGCGTGTCCTAGATTCTTCCTTGCAGCAAAGCCACCACCAGTTCTGCTGTCCACATGGAAAGGATGATAGCCTCTGAAGTGTGAAATAATAAATAATAATGGACAAGACGCCACTTCCTTCCCCCTCCCTTCCTTCCACCTCAAACCATCGAAGACGAAGTGCGATTGGTCGAGCTTCCTTCCACCTTGCTTTACTGACTGAGTGACCTGTTTACTCCAGAGCCTCTCCTCCCCAGTTTCTTTCGTTGTTGAGGCAACCTATTTTACGTGTAAGTTTTTTTGTTAATTCTTGAAGCACATCTGCGAGTTTGTGGCTGTAATGAGTCGTTACTTGCAGTATTTCTGTGCTGTAAGTGTGATTACGGGGTTCATTGTTTACCTACTTCGGTGTGTACGATCTATTTACCCCTTTGCAGCTTAAACTGAGACAGCGTGGTCAAACTTTCGACCCGCGGGCCCACTTGTGACCAGACCCGCGAAATTATTTGTTGACTACTCGTTTTTCCCTCCGAAGGATCTGGAAAAAGATCTCGATTCTTACATCGTCTAATACTTAACGTACGGGTACCACCACATATGGTACTGTCTTTAAAACCATACCGTAAGACGTAAGTCTGCCAGACAAAAATTATGTCAGATACACAGTCTGTTGTAAGAGGTACTTTAAAATAACACGTAACTATGTAGTAATTTGTGCACAAGTCAATAACATTTGTGTTTGTTCACTACGGTAATTATCAGTAATGCTTTGTTAAAAATAACGAGAACTGGCCATTACTTTTCAAGAACAGTGCCAGAAGGCCCTCGAGTCCAACGAGAAAGCAGTTCTTGGACTGAGAGAAGAAGAAATGTGGACCACGTTGACGCAAGGCACAAACACCTGAAATTCGGGCTGCCCGAACAAGAAAGTACTTAGGCGTAAGTTAACTTATTACAGTGACTGAAAAACGTACTTGTATCTCCCATTGATTCAGCGACCAGCGATCGATTCCCGTCAGTTTCTCTCGCGTCGACACCGAGTCCATATCTCCATCTAGAGCCGAGGTTATAAATGCGTGGAGCTATCCCTCCACTTCCCCACACGCCTGATTGGCGAGGTGCTTACTTAAGTACCAGGGACAACTTCACATTTTAATCGGCTAACTTAAATGTGCGTGGCTTTTATTAACACGTGGAATTTTCTCTTGAGCATAACTGTACTCTGTCAGCAAGAGAGAATTCTGAAACTGCATTTCAGTAATTTCAATAAATACGCGCACTTCACTCGGACCAGGGCATGAAGACAGTCACACCCGATTGAAAGGCTACTTAAAATTTTCTTACGTTCCGAATTAAAAAAACAGTAACCTAACAGGAGAAACGTGTGAGAATGAAATGGATGCGATGCTCTGGTTGATAACAACGCTTATTTAAAAAAAGAAACTTTCTTAAAATCTGTACCTGAAGGAATCCCCAACACCTCAGCTTCGCGAACAATCTTCTTGCATTCTTCTTGACACAGGCCACTCCCATTAACGTTACCTGCTAATTTGGCTGAGCAATTTAGGGTGAATTTCTTTCTTGTCTTTATCATCCACTGACATTTAGGCCGCACCCTTCAGTCTGCACCCTAGAGACAAATTAACCCTGACGAGACTGAAACATCTGCTATTAATATGTGACGTAAAAATGCTGTTACCCTGTCGTAAAACGCACGAACCTGTTGTATTATGCAGTCTTCTGTTATAAGGCGAAATCTGGTTCCAGTTCTGTCACCGACTGGACGATAATGGCGGCGAACAATGCCTCTAATCAATAACGTGCCTCACCCTTCTGCGCGTGCTTTGTGCACCCTCCAGTGTGTTCCTCGGCGAATCGGTCGGTAACGAACGTTAACAGCCACTTCCAACGTTCAAAGATGGCTGAAGTCAAAATTTAGAATTCAACTTGGTCTCTCATCCTACGGGAGCAAGAAGGACTAGCCTAAGGGTGTCAAAATGGAGCTGGAGGGAATATAAGGGCATGAGGGGAAGGGGGAGAAAGGAGAAAACTACACTTTGAGGAACTTCATGAAGTGTTATCAGCGTGGTCGAATGAATGGGATGAGACGGGCGGGGCATGTAGTACGCATGTGCGGCGTGAAAAATGCGAAAAGCTCTTCTTGGAAAACCTAGGCGTACACGGGATGATATTATTAAAATGGATGTTAAGAAAACAGGAAATCAAGAGACACTTTTTGTCTCTGGTAACCTCGTGTTCTCTGTGGGCGGTCTGAGAGACGGACGCCCGCCAAACACACAACCGGCCTACAAGACTCGCCTTCAGCTGCAAATCCGCGCTGACGGAGCGACGCACTTTCGTTTGATGCGTCGCCTCAGGCAGAAATTTCTTCTAAAAAAAAGTCGAATACTTCTGCGTGTTAATTATATCAGTTTGTCAGATGCCACGGCGAATAACAATGCTGTGCGTACTGAACAAGGCGTCAAGATGACAGGAGTGGAAACAGGTTCAGGGAACAAAAAAGTGCGAGAGAAAGTGACTACAATTTGTGCTGAGTTTCGACAGACATTTCAGTTTCTTTGGTCAGATGTTTTGTGTCGCTCCTAATAGCGATTTATTATCCGAAACAGGAACGCGTTTCTTGATTAGAAATTTTGTATGAGGTCCCCATGGATCATCTTTTATCTTATCACCGTAAAAATATTTGGCGAACAGCACGCGACGAAGTTCCTCATTGCGCATTTTTCTCTGTTTTCCTGTTACTTCCTGTCCCTTGCAATCTTTGTCCTCTTCTTAGGATTACAGACCAAGTTTCACACCCGTACATTAGTACATATTTAAATAATTAGGTTCCTGTTTAAGGAACCTCAGTCTTCTGTACATCCTACACGTAATCTGAGGTTCTCACGGTTGTGAGAACTTGTATGTATTTTTGTCTTCTGAGCTGTGACGTCATATAGACTCGTAGGTCGACACCAGCGTTTCGGGAAAACACACTGTCTCCATCTTCAGGGCTGAATATTCTTTTCGCCCACTCGTTGAAGTGCATTGCATTGTTCCTGTAAAGGATGAGTCCAGAGACGTTTCCTGGGGAAGAAAACTGGTTAAATGATGTCCTTTACTACTCGTATATCGTGGGGTGACCGCCCAGAGGTCATGCCGTGTCCCGCAAACCTCCGCTGATAGAGCAAAAATTATATTTTAATAATGGAAGCATTGGAGGCGACGAAAAATTGTATTTTTCTCCGAAACCACAAAGCTTGAATTTTTGTTTTAATGAACTTCGGTAATGACGAGGAAGAAATGTATTTATTACCGGCAGGACTTAGATTATGGTCTGTTAAAGCAGATACTTTGATTTGCAGGTCGGACTTAAGATGTCCGATCAATCTGAGTAAGTTTTATGATGTAATGGCAACATGTTACAACTCTTCACCTAATATTATTTAAGGCGTTTTTTTGGGGGGGGGGGGGGGGGGGGTTGAGATGGGCGGGACATATAGCATGGATCAGAAATTCATACGAAATTCTAGTAAAAAGATCTGACAACTTTGAAATACACTTAGCTAGAACTTAGGCTTCTTCGAACTTCGCTTTTTAACGAAGGTAAACGGTGGAGAACCTGCCTATGGAAAAACAAGATATCCCGCCTCTACCAATATGCAGAAAGATGTATGCAGAAAGACTGTTTAAACTTTGCTTTACACACAAACGTCCGATTTTGATGGCTCAGTGGGGTACAAGGTCACCGGGTCTGTCATAAGTCAATGTTTGGGCATTTAAATTTGTACACGACGATAGGCCAGAGATTTACCAGGGCGTAATGTCATAATGTCTTTCTCAGAATCACGAAAATGAAACAGGCCTACGACTGCGCAAACGATCGCAAAATGCTCCCTCTGCTTCTGTCTGGATCTGAGGCACAGACAGTCCGAGGATCGAGACACACAGAGTTTCCTTGGGGCTTAGACGTCACACGTCATTATGCCTTCGTACTGACATGACGGACAAGAATACAAAACATTCTGAAATAAATGACCACAGTCTTGTTCTACCGGTCGGCGGTATCGCCTGTCAGTCATCAACTCCTGTGGTTCAAGTGGTCGGAACTCTTTAAGGAGGCGATGCTACTGGATGAATCTACTGATGCCTATCTAGACAGCTTCAGACAAACAGTCAGAGCTACTTTAAAAGGGAGACTTCGCACTTTTAGGACCCCCCACACACACACACACTAAGAAGATTTGAACGTACCATTGGAAGTTTAGAGACATAAGACATGCCTTGCCATTTGTGGGACACTCACGTTTATAACCGGGCTAATAAGATCCCGCCAATGATGGACTCCATGTTGAGCCACACCCTATTTGTCAAAGCTACGCTTTAATATTATCGTTCCATCTGTGCCTCGGTCTCTCAAGTAGACTCTTTCCTTCACGTATGCATTTATCGTATCTTCCATGCGACGTTAAGACGGTTTACTGTAAAACAGTTGTCACGTGACAGAAAATAGAGACGTAACTGAGATGTGCAATTATTTTTATAGACACTTAATACAATCCAAGAATATTAATATCTGCATTGTCAACAATCTTCGATTTACGATTATGTCTGTTAAGCTCTGAGACGGTAAGTCGAAACGCGCTTTATCTGAAATAAATGAAAGTCGCGAGAAGTGACGAGCGGCAGAGGCTGGGAAAATAATACGGACCGAACTTTCTACTCCCGCTGTTTAGCACTTGGCTTCAATTTTAATCCGTCGCACGTCGGTAACATCTGCTGACACATATTCACTATCAAACCCTGAAGTGCACTTATCGCTTGGCGGCGGTCGTCATGGCAGAACGAGGCACTCCGTGATTACAAAGTTACGTCATTGGCGTCTGTTAATACCGATCCTGCAAGGACACTGCGGATGCTGGGTGCTGATCTTGGTCAACTCCATTTTTGATGTCCTCAGCCGAATGAGAATCACGACTTTCTACCAACCTCATTTAGTTATGGTCAGAAGAGATCCAGGAGTGCATTGTCAAGTGCGAGGCACTCTGGTTTCCATCAGACGACGTTGGCAAACCCCGGCCCTCCAATTGCCTGTATGTCTAGCGATATCGGATTTCTTACAGTCAAGTTAAGAGGTTGCATTGAATGACTAATCTTCCAGCACCTCAGAATGTCGCGCCGTCTCTACAGTTGATTAGAATCAAAGCAAACGTTACAACAGAACACGAAAGAAACTTTGAGGTTTTGCAGTCACACAAAGGATCTTTATGTCAAGGCACTACAATACCAAGTTCGAACAAAGAATGCGCTCATCCCATATTAATCGGCACTTTGGCCTACCTGAATTAATGTGGGTTAGCAACCAATGCATCTCTGCTTTCCACATTATGGAGCGTGGTATTTAAACTTTAACCTTGCACGATAAGGGACGGGTTTCTCTAGGCTTGCAAGTGGGCGGCACTGCACGATGAGTTTATGGGACGAGAAGTGAACAGAAAATGCAGGTCACTTGTCTCGGCTGGGACCAAAGGTCTTCTGTGGAGGAAAGCAATGTAATCGCTTCGCAAATCAGGACAGCTTTCTTCAGTGGGATTTTTATTGTTTATTAAACGCTTCCACATTTGGACATTGTAATGCAGACTAGAACTTGCTTGAAAGACGACGAGGCCTTGCACAATCTACACTAACATTTTGAACTAAAAAAAATAAATTATTGTGCCCAAAAAGCTATCTTTTCGGACGGCACACTTATCGAGTACAATGAGAATGAATGAAGGCAATGCCTTCAACGAACGCCACAGACCATAGTCGCTGACAGTAGCTCATCTGGTAAAGAAATTACCCACCTCTTGTAGAACCGGAATGTTCATTACCGCGTTCACAACAGCCCGTCACCCGTCCCTATCTTGAGCCAGTTCAATCCAGTCCACACCTTGACTACATAAAAACATACAAAACGACCCTCACTTGGGAACCCGTTCATTTAACATTTTCTATTACGTACAATTAATATGATTATTATTCATACTTATTTGTTCCTGGGTATAAATCTGAACGTTCAGAATCTTAAGAGACTGTACTTGTAAACTCTTCTATTTTCGCAATAAATAAGTTCTGTATTCCCTTTCATTTATGTTAATATCCGAGTCCTCATATTTCTCAGTAAATTTAAACATACTCTTCACCACAGAGCCTATTCTTTGTTAACTTTTACAAATATTGGCCGGTCGCAAACAGAACACAGCGATTTTAGCAATGTGTGGTCACTTCTTTGCAAAATATACAGAGCTTATTCCAAACTCCGTCGTTTGTTTCTAAAGTACAACATCCCTCGTCGAATTTGTGATCCAAGCTGAGGTTGTAGTTGCTAAAGCGCCGCAGAGCGACACTTGTTTGTTCGACGACGACACTTCACAACTCTCATATCAATGCTACGCGTCATCTCAGCGCTTTGCTCTGGAAGGAAAAACTGAAACGCCTCTTCAGAATAGATAAGACAAAAACAACCATTTCTCGATTTCTCGGTAGAAATGACTTTGCTTACGTCACGTGTTCCTTCCTCGTCATGAAACAGCAACTTGAAAAAAATGCTTACTAATTTCTTGAGTGTTTAAATACAAATATTTTTGTTGGACGCATATGAAACTATGACAACATTACGTGTAAATGTTTAAATGTTGATTCGTTTCAAAATAATGGCTAATCATATTTATCGACAGTTTCGCAGAATATTGCAACACGGAAACAAGAGAAACAAGAAATGCGTAATGACTTTAACACGCAATAGCGCAGTGAGTACTTAAAGTGCATGAACGTAATTCAGGAAATGACTTTAAGTAATTTGTCAAGATAAGGTGGCTTTAATAAAATCCACTCGTTTTAATAAAAACCTAGGCAAGGCGTGACTAGAACATTCGTCGTCGTAATGGTCAGAACGAAGTACTTTGCTTAACCAAGGAGACGGCATCTTTTGTAATTTGTCTGCACAAAGTCAATTAGAACAAAATCATAAACGGGAGGTCCTGTGTCCGTCCATCCTCCCGAACGTACTTGAGGAATTTGGATGAAATGATGTATTGACAGTACGCGCTAAAAGGTGTTTAAAATGTTGGGTCATGTCGTTGGAATATAAGCCAATTTTACATTAATATCAAACCGAAAGTATCCGTTTTCTAACCTAACCTAACCTCATGCTACACAAAATTGGTGCACGACACCACAACACAACACCTCTTTAACCAATTTGTATCCACGTAATTAAACTCGAGGTAAACATAACCATTTGGTTTCTGGCCTTAACGAATGTTGTCCAGAGTTTTACCGAGGGCTTTGTTGGTGCACGAAAGTAAAGACTTAAGCGTTCTTAGGCACCTGCCGTGTTTCTGTGCTTGTGACTTAGGCAGTCAGCACTGCGGGCAAAAGGGGAACGAACACGTGATCTCACGGGGTCCTCAAACCGTGGCTAGCCTTGCATTTTGGCGCGCTCGTGTTCACGAGTGTCATTTCAGACAACGAAGTTCCTCTCAGAGAACATAAGTCATAAAAGGAAGAGCATTGATTACTTTCGACATCGCTGACTGCAATGTTGTGTCCGCCGTGGAGTTTCAGAATACCTGCGTCACTTTCTGCCTGCGTTTCTGTTCACCGCGGACTTCATTGTGCCCAGTAAGTGGAACAGCTTACAGAGCATTTACGTCGAATAGCCACTATGAAATCTGCTGACGGAGAATATTTGTAAAATTGAAGTTTCACAACTTTTTTGTGTCACGACTGTCGACATCTGGAGCAGATCAGGGCTATCCAAACAGACGAATTATTCTGTCATGGCCTACTGCGGATATCGGAAAATGTCGATAGTAATTTTTTTTAAAGACATTTCTGGAACCTGATGAGATTATGAAACTTTTCCGATTGGAACATTCGCGTGTTGTCACGAACTCGTCTGGAACTGGCGCCCTATTTGGGCGATCAGAAGGGCTGATAACTTGAGCCCCAGGTTACCTTTCACACATGTCAGCAGTGTGTACGGCGCGTAAACAGGATGAGATCCGTCATGGACGGTACCGGCTCATGACAGCTTCTCACTTCGTGCAAGGAACGAATAAAATTCTATTTCTGTGACTCACTGAGCCGACCCACTCTCTGCGAATTTATTTATTTAAACGAAGGTTTTAAACCGCCAACTGCGAATTCTAATTTCTCTTAATTATCAACTATATAATCAAGAACATCTCGGTCTGTTCCTATTACGACGATTAAAACTGCTCCGTCCGTCTTTATCTCTCAGGTCTCTGGCATCGTCGGTTTGTGCTGATAAAGCAACTAATGGATTTGGCTTACCGCCGTTCTTTGCAGATGCTCCGATCACTTATTTTATTACTATTTATCGTTGTATCTGTGTCAGTGTTCCCAGTTCTTGTCTCATCCCTTCATTCTGTGTAAAGTTTCCGCTCTGCTCACGCCGTAGGTCTATGAGGTTAATTTCCTATCAGCTCCTCTGTTTAGATCCGGTCGGTACGTCAGTTTTCTTCCCTTCCACGTGTCAGTTTCCAAAAACCGCTGACCTTTAATTAGGTCTTAATTGATGCACTCTCCGTTTATTTAAAGACGCTTTCTCGACTGCAGTATTTATATAGTAGAAGGAATGTTATGATTAAACTAAGTAGGGTCGTGGCTTAATTTAAGGTACTATCCGGGAATTTGTCTGGAGTTACTGAGGAAAACCACGAGAAGAATCAGTAAAGACAGCATCCCTCCGGGACAAGAACAGAGCTCGGGACTTTCGTAATGAGAAGCAAGAGTGCTAACCACGCGGCATCGATATAAAACAACTTAGGAGGACCCGGATGCATATTTACAAACAACGCGCCTAATATGAAGTGTCATTCGCGGTCAAAAGTGGATTTTTTTTGGTTCTTAGTTCTTCAATGAGGTCACAGAAGCGATGCACTCAGGCCGGAAGCATGCTTCGTGGTTGTCTCTAGTAGTTCGAGCTCAGGATCGGGCAGGTACCCAGCACAGACACTTGAAAGTGTTCCCAGTCTACCACTGGCGCAAATAAAATTATGGACTGCGACGAGGAAATTTCTCTACCAGCTGACAGAACATCAGCTTTCAAACCAGGACCCGCTTCCATGCGGTCGGTTCAAACAATCTTGATTTATTTAACAAATCTTTCTTTTGCCCAGACTATACACTGCCGAAAGATCGGGAGATTCTTAGAAAATTAATTGGAAAGGATGCGAAAGGAAGCGATCATGGCGTAATTTATGATATTATCACGGAAATTTTCTGGAAGGACTCTGGAAATCAGGTGTGTGCTAACCACTGGCTGCGAGTGTCCCATCCAGAACGGCGATAGGTTCTGACGTAACACACGCAACCCAAATGGATCGCCGTAAAACAATAAATGCGCGTTGCTTTAGGGGAGTACGAAGGTCGTCATGAAACATCAGGGCTCGCAGTAATTATTTCATTTTGATTAAAAAATCGAAATGAATCGATCTGACGAAACAACTTTATTCGGCCCATGGGTTAGCCCTTCTCGCGTATTCGGGTGGTGCTGTAAAAGTCCAACGAACTGGTACGAATGTTAGATTGTGAATTTTGTTTGCTTTATGGCTCGAGCAAAAGGAAACGTACAGTCACCATGATTCAGGCAGAATTATGACAATGAAACTGCACTCAGTTCTTAGAATTTTGTTCCTCAGCTTAGAGGCAGTACCTCAAATTAGGCCACGACCACTTCCTCCCACGTACTTTCCAATTCGTTAATCACTCGCATTTCTATCATTCAACGCCACATAAACTGATCTATTGAGATGTAATAAATAAATAAATATCATTCTTCAGTTAAACTTACAAAAATATCTGACGAATGAACCTGCTACCTCAAGGGGTGGAAATATGTTGAGCTGAGAGGAGCGAAATCCGAATGTTTGGGCACTCAACAAGGACTTTGGGGAGCTTACTTTTTACAGAGTACAGATATAAGTACGCGTGTCTGTTTGCTAATGAATCAAATAAGGTATCCTCCCACCTGCCCCTCAAATCAGGATCCCCTGCGGCCAAACATGACCCATAAGTCCCAGTGAACTCCTTAGCAAAGCAGCGACTTTCTCCGAGGATAATAAACAATGCAGTCTCTCACGCTGGAACAATTGAGCGCACGCGGAATACAGCATCCTGAAGAGCTGTGGACCACCGACACGTCTAGGCAGAAAATATGCGCGAAATGGAGGACGAGCGTCCGTCTGTCTGCGAGTTTCGACCTGAAAACAAAAACCGAGCGGATTCACGATTGAGACTGGTACTTAGGTGCGCACTAAAAATTATCTGAACATTTCCATTTCGTTCCGTGTCGGTGAAATGTGAACACCATTTAACACGAAACACAACACTTAATATCACCGAAAACGGCACATTTTACGAAGATTTACACGACAATTTGTTTAATGGCGTTAGTCTCTCTTGGCGGCTAAATTTTGGCGGGATTCATCTCCCTACACACGTGTATCTGCATATGTCTTTATGCCTATAAATAATTCTTCTGTCTGTGTATTTTTATGCGAGCTCTTAAAATTCCAGATAAAGACACGTGACCTGGCAGAAATGACGCCACTGAACGACATCAAACAGATTGAAGTTTGATGTTAGTTCTCCGCTGTAACATTTTATCACCTGCGTTTTGGCAAACAAACAAAACACAGCACCATTAAACAGTTACTACAACAAAGCCAACTGAATCCCACCGACTTTGACGAAACTGCTAAATCATTGCAGTCATGCAAACGAAGGCTTCACTCTATATGGAGTGACAGACGCCATTTTCCACCTGTACCAACATAAGTTCATTAATTAACTTACTGAGCAGCTGACAGTTGCTCTGTTAGCCAAGAAATTCCCAGCCTTCCATTAATCTCTAAGGTTTATTACCGTGACCACAAAATCTCACCACTGGACACTATCGTGGGGCAGATAAATCCAGTCCACGCCCTCCTCTCAATTTGTGATCATTATCAACACCAATATTACATTTCTTTATGATTCGGTTTCACAACTGCTATTCAGTTTTCCAACCAAAATTTTGTATGCATTTTTCTTGTGCCTACACGTGCGATTGAAACGTGTTACAGTTTTACGCGAGATAAAAGCGCGCTCATTGGATGAACGTTTTGCTTGTGTCTGTACCTAAAAGAAGCATGGACAAACCGCGAAACCAAATGACGTACGCAATTGATTTCTGTCGCCATGCTAAAACATGCCGGACGATTTGGATACCTGTCCACACCCTGACGAGATATAAACGCACGTGCGAACAGCTGACCGCGCAGTCGGAATGGCCGCGGATGTGTCGGAGAACAACGCGGAGGCGAAACGAACGGAGAGGACGGAGCGCGGGTGGGAGAACGGTTCTGCCGTCCGCTGCAGCGAAAACAGAAATCTGCATCCAGTTTTGAAAGTGTGTTGAACACTTCCGGTGTGCAATACTTGCAGGATGACGCCATATATGACGATCATTTGAACGCGATAAAACGCATTTTGTAGGTGCTCCTACAAAGCGAAGCGGACTCCCAATTCTTGACCTAGATTTCACACGGCGTAGAGGAGAGAAGCTCAGTGGAGGCGAATCACGTTTTGAGAATGACTGCTGACAACAGACTTAAGCTACTTCTTCGCCTTTCGTGCTGTAATCGTTAATGAATCTTCGTCGGCACTGCCCAACCCCGTGGCGATGTTTAAGCCATGACTTAAGACGAATCTTTTAAAGATACGTTATGAGGGTCGGAAATGGACGGAGATGTCTGAGGATTGTGTCCAATGGCGAAATGCTGAAATTTCGGGTTATTTTACGGAATTATTATAAGAAATTACTGAACAGCACTGACCCAATATTAACCATCCGAACTATGTTATTGATTTTGACACGCCTGTTCACTCGTTGTGTTCGATCAGACTGATGCTGCCCGGGTCCCCGTGACCTGAAAACACAAAGTTCATTTCTTTGATTTACGAAACAGTAGCACGCGTAAGTGAGATGAGAAACGAGAATACAATTTCCATAGGAAATCCTGAAAGGAAGAGACCGAGGTGTAGACAGAAGGATAATATTAAAATTGCGTGCTATGATTATAGCAATGCCGAACCTTGAGGCCTTGCTATTAGTCAGCAAATCGAAGCCGTTCAGTTAAAGGAAAGACGTCTTACGTCTAAGAAATCTCAGCCTCAAAGTGTCAGACCTGTCGCGGTCTGCGGATGAAGTCAAGTGCGCAGTTTAATTCTTGTGTGTTTAACGTCAGTCATTCGCACACACGAAGATGGAATGTAGGCTTTTGACTGAGACGAACGGTGTCAATGAGTGTCCCACCAGTCTCTTGTTTTCAAATGCAGAATAAACAAAAGTCCTACGCGTTATTTGCTAACTGCATACCTCGCGCGAGAAGTTAAAAGTTCGCATTTTCAAGACAAACTCCGGATTACAATAGAGGAGGTTTAACTGATGTCTACGTCGCTTTACTAGGCTCTAAGAGCTCTTAACATGCCTGTACCCACTTGTCTTTTTCAACTCAAACGTTGTCCACACACACCCACTGCACATGCGTCGGAGTGACTATGTCTGTCTCAAATGACTGACGAGCAGGATTCGATTCTGGGTAGGTGTCATCACGTCCAGACTTGCTCTGAAACCGCTGGTTATCTGGTGACAAAGCCTTCATCTAGCGCCGAAGTTGAGAATGTGTGGAGCTATACCTCGGCTCCACCATACGTCTTTATAAAGCTTAATGAAGCACAGCGGTGAATTTATGAAACCGCTGGTTATCTGGTGACAAAGCGGTCGGAATGTGAAGTTAAACGCCCACCTTCATCTAGCGCCGAAGTTAGGAATGTGTGGAGCTATACCTCGACTCCACCATACGTCTTTATAAGGCAATGCTTAATGAAGCACAGCGGTGAATTTAACTTTGCTTACGCTATTATGAAGTAAGATACCTTATCACTGTTTCAACACCGAAATTAATTAAACTAATTAATAATCATCATCGATATGCAACCTATGCTGGAAAAGTAATTAAATAATAAAGGATTAGACCATTATCTTTTGAGAGTAAGGCAAAGTTGCTCGGATAGACAGAGCCAATAGAATGGGACTTCGCTCCTTCGTTACAAAGCAATCCCACACTGGAGGAGGTCGGGTCCGTATGCCTGTCAGTATGTGAAATCGCAAAGAACGCATTTTTAAAATATGTGTACTCCAGCGTGGAGTACTTATTTTCTCTCTTCTCTGTCGGCTTCTCTGCCTTCTTGAATTTTTGAGAAAACAGCAGCAGAATTCTTATGTAGGTTAAACACAAATCAGCAGAGTCGCCTTGTGAAACTGAAAGTTCAGTGGCGACAGAAATTACGTAAAGCCAGTTCAATCCGTGCGTCTAATTGTGACACTTCAATTGATATCAGTTGTGAGGAAGAATTCGTGATCACATTTGATTTTACTCTTCGAAGCCGAAGCTTACCTATTTATATTTAAGTGTTCGGCCCGCACCGCGAAGAAAACACGACTCGTCACCATTACAAAGATCAACTGATTAACGCTGTTTAAGGAAATAGCCCCTTTTTACACTGAGAATCATACGAAACACATAAATACAATCTACGGGCAAAATGTAGAATTAATGATTATTAATCCACGTGGTACATATAGTTACCATTGAGGATATGAATACAGAACACGTGGCGTAGTTCCTAACTCCTCGTCATCTTAACAGGGCGATGATACCGAGGATTAAACACATGGTTGGGGCATGCGCAGATGACAAATGCATACAAAATGTTTGAGGGAGATCAGTTATTGAAGGCTTTTAAATCAGGCGTTGAAGTGTAAAAGGTGATATAATGACCTGCAGATGTTTGTTATTGTGATTTGTATGTGCCAAATCGGAAATTTTAATGTTTTTGAGGGTTTTTTGAGCAAGACTCGGCCCAACTTCAATTTCATAACACAGTGTTGAGACAGCCAGCCCCTTACAAAAGTGAAATGTTCTAAAGCTTCTAATTACAATGTCGTGTTGTTGTCAGGAAAGATTCACTTTTACGAGGGCTTTCAGACCTGTTCGTATCCCCAGAGGGTCACTTCTCGAGATATCGTTTCCGCTTGGTCAGTGAAATCAACCGTCTCCAAACACGACCTTCAACGGGCTTGTTTTTGTGACTCTCCGCCTGTTCATACCTGCGCCGCCATGCCAGGTAGGAGCACTGACCGCTGCGTGTTGCTGTACTTATGACGTCATCAGGCCACTCTGATTTTCACTACCTTCTTCTCATGATGGCGGTGGAGACATATCGGGATAATAAAGCCGTGGACATTCGTTCGACGAATATTTGCTCTGTAGGAGACACAAACTGCGACAGTCTACATCTGAACGAGATGTTTCACGGGAGCGTCATTTTTGAATCTTGAGAACCTATGAGTTCCATTAACAGCAGAGGAGTTTCTTGACAAGACGAGCGACTCTCAGCTTCCCAATAAGGATTGATATACGTAGTTAAGCCGGTACACTGCGCACTGGCAGCTGTGAAGGTCGTAACAACGCTGACCTCCGTGCCTCGGGTGGGACTAGAACCAATGACCCGAACGTTAAATGTCTGAGACAGTGCGGCGGCTGTGATCAGATATTTATTCATTCGACGAAGTCCATCGCTGGTACAGGAATCGCTTGCATTTCGCGAGGCATCGAGGTCCGTTGACACATCACATGGCCGCTTCAAACTATGAGCAGTAATTTTAGATTCTGAATTCAGCGTTGCTTTATTGCTTTCGTGGTTTTAAAATAAGCTGCTAGTAGCAGGCCCACGTTCTGACTGTTTTGTGCGTTCTTTACAAAAGTTGTATAAAAGACTTTTTGCGCAAAACTGTGGAAATCTCCAGGATAACGGAGGGGTCAATCGGGATTCGAACAGGGTACCTCCAGAATGCAAGAAACAGGTTCATTAACCGGAAATCAAAATAACAGCTTCTCCAGCCGAAATGGTCTGGAGAGTTACATATAAACAAGTAGAAGCCGACATTTCGACTGATTACTGTTGGAGAACGAAACAATGTCGGCCTTGGCTGCGAACGCACCGAAACCCTCAAATTACTGCATTATTTGTCAGCGACAACTGCCATGAATCTCAAAAAGGACGTGGCGTTACTGTGTTGTTCAAGAAGTTACGTAACTCAATCACGGAGACTTAACAGACAAAATATGAATTAGCATGGCCTAGAAAATCCTTTGGTCCACTGTTCTCAGTTCCCCGTCTCTGTTATTTTATGGCGCAAAGAAGAATCTATGTTGACCACTGATTTTTGCAACCGTTTAGTTGATAAAGTGACCACAATGAAGAAAAATGGCGGTCAACGGCAGTGGCCAATGTATGTCAGTGCGGGGAATGTAGAATGGATGATAAGAATGAGAAGAGCGTACAAAACTGTGGTTGGAAAACCCGAAGGGAAGAGACCAATTATGAAGACATAAGTATAGATGGAGGATGTATTAAAACGTATGTTAAGAAAATGGGGCATGTTGGTGCAGACTGAATTGATTTAACTCTGAATAGGGAAAAGTGGAGGATTCTTATGGACACGGAAGTGAGCCTTGGAGTTCCGTAGAAAGCGGGAAATTTTGACTAGCTGAGCGACTAATAAGGATGTTAAGAAGGAGACTGCTCCATGGAGTTAGACAGGTAGTTCCATTCAAAGGAAAAATCTGGGCGAAGGACAGACACTTTCACCCGTAAATAATTAAAGTAAAAACTTGTCCTGCTATAGAAAGGATTGTCGCACGTGGTTTGTTATGAGCTACGCTATCAGAACTTCAACTAGCTGGCTGAGGGCGGCGGCGACGGTCTAAATAGTATTTAGGAACTCAGTCCGTACCGCAAAGGAAACTCATCTTATCACCATTAAGAAATCAACTGGTTGACGATGTTTAAAGGTACAGCCGTTACTTACAGTGAGCATAATCCAAAAACCCGAACATGCAAATGTCTAAAAAAGCCTATAAGCGTTAAATATCTACTTTTTTTAATATCTGAAGTCCGGCCATGATGCACCGTTAGACCCACAATCTCGTTTCAGTGCGGAACGTCACGGTAAAAAGTCGCCGTTGGCTGTCTCAGAATTTACAAGGACGACTTTTGTCAATGAACACGTTTATTAGGGATTCACATAAACGACCAAGGACGACAACTTCAAAGCCAAGGACCACCCAAATAATACGTAACATTTTAAGTCCCTACCTCAAATAAAACACAATGTGACTTAATAACATCAATCAACTGGTTAATGTCATTTATGGAAATGACAGCTGTTTATTTTGAGAATCTTCTATAAACTCTGGGCAAAATGCAGTAGCCCGTGAACAACGCAACGAGTCATTTCATACCACATGAGCGACTGGCAGCTTCTCGCAAGAACTACGCTCCGCAGCTGTAAGGCTGACTGTGACAAACTGAGGATTGTGACGGCGGTAATAACATTTCCATCTTCACGATGCATGTAATTACGTGCCTCAGAGCTGTATCTGGTGTTTTCGAAAATTATTCGGTACAAACCAGTAACAGATCATTACAACAACGAGTCATCAAATTTGCAGCGAAGACAAATTATGTTGTATTAAAGTATTTGATCCGCGTAATAACTCTTACCGCAATCCACATGGTTCATCAAGCAGCCTTCCTGATCCAAGCACATTCTTAACACAGAGCTCTTACTTAACCTTCCATGACACGTGACATGACGCACAAAGACACGATCTAAGCTGCTCTGCTCAGTCCATACTCTCACACACGATTCCTTAAAGATTACTTTCAATACAGCCTCCATCTGCATCTAAGTCTATCAAATAATCTCTTTCCTTCAGGTCTCCTGACTTAAATTTCGCATTAATTTTTCGTCTCATGTGTGCTACGTGCCTCGCCCATCTCATACTCATTGGTTTTAACTGGCCTGTTTAATAAAGAGATCAAATCATGAAGCATCTCATCCCGTATTTTTCTCCATCTTCCTCTTATTATCCCCGTAGAGTCGAACATAATTTATTCCTCACAACTCTACGCCCACATTTCGCGATGGCTTACGTTCATTCCGCTCTGAATTGCTATACGAACACGATTGATATAAATTGCTGCGGTTACGAGGCACGTAATCTGGGACATATTTTCAAAACCACTGTCAGGCATTACATGTTTTTTCTGTTAGTAAGTCCCGGACATAACAGATCTGCAATTATTTAACTTGTGGCATTGTAAAAATCAAGGAACGAACAGCAGACTTTGTCATGGAACTCCGCCCCACATTCGTAACCAGTATGAAATCCCTCAGCGTTAAACCGCTGAAGGAATTCGCCTGTAGGCTACACGCCCAGCAACCCGCCAGACAAAGTCCAGGAGGCAGAATCAAGGCAGAAGACTCGCGAACCATTGAACAGGCGAGTTTCTTACTGATATCAAATGTGCCGAAATTTGAGAAAAATGAGGAATTCTACGCATCATCCGAGTGTCCTATTTAATAACATTTGAACTAACAGACGGATATTCATGAAACTTGGTACGATTGTCATGCCACTAGAGGTCATTCGAGTTCTACGATTTCTAAATTTATACTGTCAGTAACACCAGCATGGTAGAATTTTCAAAGTCTCTTGATAGATCTTCGAAAAATGAACAAATTGCGTTGCTACGTCTTTATTTTTCGGAATGCAAAACATGATCACGCGAAATCTACGTACAGTTTTCTGTTTTATGGCGATAGAGGCGGACATGTTAAATGTAACATGCAACTGATTTGTCTTACGTCAGTAATTGCAAATAAGACACGACAGTGATAAAAATTCTGAGATTCTATCGGATAAAATAAATTTGTACCAGTGCGCATTATGTACAGGAATAGTTCACTGAGTTATATAATTGTTTCTTTAGTCTTTCTAGCGTCTTCAAACAAACTGAATGTAAACATTTAAGAGAAAACGTTTTTCTCAGAAATTCTCGTTTCGTTCTTTGCACAGATTCCGGTTGCAGGTAAGGACATCTACATTACAATCAGCGTCAAATTACGAAACAAATTCCACGCTTGTCACCTTCCCTGCAATTACTGTAACGTGCTGCCAAAGTTACGCAACACGTCGGAAAATCGGTTGCCAAAGAGATTATGTAGATCGTGCGTGTCTTCTCTTACGCGTCCGTGGAACGATGGAAACAAAACGCTTTAACGCGTCACGTCTTTCAACCTCTTAGTACTTACGTACTTACACACGTCCTGCTTTTTCCGGTCTGCTTCTTCAGTTAAACATCGAACGTAGCGGCTGAGCGACGTCATCGGGAAGTTCCGAGTTCAAATTCTGGCACGGACACAGTCCATCCTTGACTAAAGGATCTTAGTTTCCCTCAGTCACTCCAGGCAAAAATGGTGGACAGAATATTAGATCAGGCCACTACCGTTTCCCGTCAGAGCCCGTGATTCAACGACAGAGAAGCTAAGCGGTTGTAAGTCAGCGGAAGGCAAAGATACAACGTTGAAAGACACAGCCTTCAACTTTGGTCATGCTAATACCCGTCACAGTGTGAGCCTGTTCCTTGACGTTACTCCTCTCAGCCTCGTTCCCTCAACCGGAACCGATTTGTCTCGCACTTGTGGCGATATCATGTGATTGATGAGTTGGCAGATGACAAGCGGAGATATTGACTTTCATCCGAATTTATCCCGTGGAGAAAGTGTGAAACATCACCGCGATTGTAATTAAGTTCTCACTTCCTTTATTCATTCTCGTAGTCGAGGGGATAATATTAAAATGCATATCACAGAAATACTGTGCAATGTTGTAGTCTGAATTCATTTGACTTCACTGTTATTAAAAATAATTTCTCGACTGATTTTGAGTTCTGTTCACTTGGTGTTAGACGTGTTCAGGAAACAACGCGACCCGCCGACCCCAGGACTCAGCGATAATAACTTGCCACGATTATGTGGTCTCCGTGTGCTATAAACACTGTTGCAAGGCATCATGCATGAGATTAGACGGATAATGAGCTCCATACGAACAGCATCAGAGATCGGTTTGCTCAATGCGCTGCCCTCCTTTCGATGGCACAAGCTCAGAAATGTGGTTCATCATCTCCTGGACAGCCTTGGACTTGATTTCCAAGACTCCAGCCAGCAGCTAAGTTGACATAACTTGACCGTGTCTTCGACGAGGGAGAAAGGACAATTGACACTGACCGACGGTAAGACTTCAGTATGAGAAATGTGGGCCAAAGAATTGCGATGTTAGATTAGGATTATTTGAGCTCAAAGTTAGGACCTCGTGGTTTTGTCTCCATGGAGACGAGGCTTACAGAACTCACGAACGGAACTTTTAGAGACAAATATGTAAATGTTGATGGCGAAGAACTCGTAACTTCTGACAGGATTGGAACTGAAATCGAAATTATTAAGTACCGTTAAGTAAAACCGACGTTTTGAAAGATCTTACTTCAAACAAATCTACTAAGGGCATGTGGAAGGCTTTGTTTTCATACTGACAATGATTTAATGTGTTTGTTTCCGGTAACATAATCAGTGGTTACAACTGTCTGCCTAATTCGTAGGCTGCATTCATGGTTCGAAAAGACAGACTTATGGAAGACTTATTTTTGCAAATATTTAATGAGGATTAAAACGCAACTGCACTGTTATCGTAATAAGGAGCCTTGGGATTTCTCATAACGATGTACTGATTGGACAACCGGCGTACGTTACATTTTAAAAACAAAGACATTTCTGAATTTCACTTTCCTTCTTCGTATATTCAACATCTTAAATACCAGTGGTATGTACCCCTACTTTAACAAATAACTCTTTGTATTTTTTACAAAGAATGAATTTATATACTTCGTATGACTCTCAGACTTAACAGCGATTATTTCCTTAAACAGCGTTAACCAGTTGATCTATGTAATGGTGAAGTGTTGTGTTTTCTTTGCGGTACGGACTGGATTATTAAATACGTATTACTTAAACGGGCTTCGGTTTCAAAGGGATAAGGACAGCAGAATTTTTAAGACGTAGAATGAACAGTTAGCTAGCTGTCAAAGAATGCCCACTTCCGGCCACTATGACAGGCTAACAGTATTAATTACTAATACAAATTCGATTTAACTTTCGTTTATACTTCTTGGGGGGGGGGGGATGTTGACCGACATTTAACAGAAACCAAATGCATAAGTTGGTGGAGAGCGTCACATTTATCTATCAGTAATTAGAAAGTTGTAGAAATCCTATTCGAACCTAACTACTGAGGTTGAATGACTCTTTAGCATTCCATAGCCACCGACTTTCATTTGACAGACAATTACATATTTGGTCTAAATAATAAATTAACAATATCATTTTCTTTTTAGCTCGCGTATCCGCCGTCTGGGTTACTGGACGAGAATCACGCGTTTTTGGGTTTGAATATAACAGCCCGCGTGCCACACGCGATACGCGGACAAACGCATGTATAAGTGTTCATAAAAAGTGTCCGTCACTGGCGAGCCGAAACTGGAATGTGGAGGGACAGGACCTTCCAAAATGTTGGTAACTACCCACAAGACCATACGCCGTTGCAGGCCAGGAGACGTGTTTACCACCGCGAGAAACACAAATATCTAATCTGAATTCGTTTGTGACGTCGTGGTTGAACAAAGACATTCAGAGCCATGCTTTGACTTTCGTTGATTTGATTTTATGCGTTACATCAGTTAATGACCTGCACGAAGTAATTTTATTCAGTACACCATTATCTGACGTGCCCTGACGCTCAGAGCAAATCTCTAACTCAGAAACACACTTTCTAGGCACCGACTGTTCTCCGTGTTCTTTCAGGCTGACATAATCTGCCCACTAAATGTGTAAGTGCCTTTATGATGTTCGCTGGGTCTATGGCCACAGATCCATGGTCCTTATCCCATCTCCAGCAACACACACGATCTGCCCACCGGATACTATGTCCTAGGAATTTCCACCAGGTAGGATGGCACGAGCGGAGCATGTAGCACGCATGGGTGGATAAGAAATACGTACACAATTCTGGGAGATACGGACTTACGCCCGAGGACAAAATGAAGTGAATCTTAGACGATCAGAGTGTGATTTGTTGAAGGGGTTCAACCAACACAAGACAGAGTCCAAAGTTGGAGGGTGGGGGCTAGTTACCACGCAGCGAAGTCCTTGTTTCCATAACAACGGTAAAGCGGAGTTTTACAAAGAGGAAGGAAAACAGGAATTATGCCACAAAACTTACTTAATCTAAGCTAAAATATGTAACGAGCGTCTGTATTCGATACACAATTTTTTTCGAAGGAGGCCCTAGTTTTGTTTCGTTCAAAAGAATCTTTTGTGATATTATGCAAAGCAGCTCGAACCTTGGACCACTAACTGAAACCTCAAATATCTTCTAACACGCTTTATTTGAAAATCCATAAACTATTTTGTGCAACTCTCCTAGTAACACAGAACACCGTCTCACAAGCGAGATGGTAATGGCATGGATGAAGGGCACTGCAAATGCGCCTCTTAATAAATATTATTTTATGACGTCTTTGAAAACTGACAAAACGTCTCATGTTTTTGTCCGGTAACAAGTGAAACGCACTTATAATGACACGCATTAATTTCTGACTGCGGTATTCTGTTTCGGAAGAATGCACAGCGTCCTTGTTCAGGGTTAAGATATAATTTATCTCATAACTGAAGGTGGAAGTGGTACGTTCCTCCGAAGCGAAATGAAGTGGGTGCACAAGCACCCAGGCTCTTCAACTACGTATCCTGCGGATGGCATCCATACATTTTAATACGTGAATGTGGTTAAATATATGTCCCAGCGATATTAATCGAACCACAGCTCGACTTCCGCACTCAACACACTAAGCACATAGGTCTATGCGCCTCTTAAAGCAGTGAGCGACCTCATATGTCATGTCCCAGCGATATTAATCGAACCACACCTCGACTTCCGCACTCAGCACACTAAGCACATAGGTCTATGCGTCTGCGGTAAAGCAGTGAGCGACCTGATATTTGCACGTTGTTCACCTCAATTTCGTGACACTTATTTTGGAAGCAATCGTTTTCAAACCCAGTCGTAGAAAGCGTAATCACAGTTTTGAGGTCAAATCGAGTTTTTACAGCCTTGGATAATAACAACGGCGTGACCCCACAGCCAGCAGACAGGCACGCGAGTGATCACGGATGAAGCTTGTATTTCAAGCTGTACAAGAGACATCTGAGGGGAAGACCCAGTCATAGAGAGAAGGATGATATTAGAACAGATCTTGAATCCATGAGGAGCAAAGTGCGGACTGAATTATGATAGTTCAGGTAGGGGGCATTAGCGTGCCCTTGTGAACACAGTCAAGGAGTACAATTATAGTCCTGTTAAGCTTTAGACAGGAGACGAGGAGGCAGAGACTGGCGTGTTTGGGCGGGGCACAGCATGTCCTGTTGAGACACGGTCGCTGAAGACGAAAATTACACTCGTCTTTGTTCGCGACTTCACGGAGGACATGCATACCCTAGCAACGGTTTGTTACAAGGACCGCACCTCACCCACCGGCTATTACATGAGGAGGCTGCCAGCTGCCTTCAGAAGCTAAGCTTGTGGTGAATAACGCTGTCAAATCTACAGATAATGGACAATGGCCGAAAGGAATACCTGACAATAAAAACAGTGACATCCCATTCACGATATTACCAAACATCTATCTTAATGTTATCAATTTATAGTTTTATCAGTGTTTGCTTTGTATTGGTGTGAGAACCTGGTCTGTAACGTCAAACGAAAGAGACCACGTTTTACCCATACAAAATTATTGTTACACACCCTGACCTAGCACTTCGAGACGTGTTGGCTACAGGACGATAACAGCTTCCTGACTGAATAGTAACGGGCACTTCTTCAGGAACCTATTGTACGCTCGTTAATCTTACGATCATCAAAATCACGAAGGGAGCAAGCAGCCCCCCCCTCCCCCCAATCAACACTCCGAAACGCCTAACATTGACACCGCCCTCTCTCAAGAGAAAGTGAGGAGTTTCGACAGGACACTGATCTGTCGTTAAGACGAGAAGACAATTCTGATGGTCCATCACGCAGACCTGCGAAAACTCCGCGCTCTTCGTTCATTTCCTGTTTCTCCCGTTGTAAAAATACGCGTTCCTTGAATCAGGGAACTTTAAACGCATGTGACCGACCGAGCCGTTAAAGCTCCACACTTGTACGAGGGAAAGAATCTCAAAATTCCAGAACGTTGCTTTGGAATTGGTCACTACCACTTCCTTCCCGGTGCTTTCAAGGCCACTGGACACTAGCGAACGTACGAAAATATAACAACGGCACCCTGACAGAACATTTCTCAAATTGTGCTGAAATAATAATAATAATGATAATTTATCGTGCTGTCAGTGTAGGGACTATTTACGGGCTGGACGACCGTGGTTCGGTTTTCGGTAAGGACAAGGATTTCCGTCTTCGCTGATACCGTGCCCTGATTGGCTGCAGACGGGGACGGGAGATCTTCCGCTGGAGCGCGAAAACACAACACCCATCTTCATGTAACAGCGAGGTTAAGAAGGTGAGTAGCTATAACTCCATCCCAGACGTCTTTATGGCTGGTTAATCACAGGGAAAACTTTACACCTTTCTCTTCAGATCTGTGACCCGCTGGCACGATAACGTAGACGTTAAACAAGAGAGGTCCAGGGAGACAGCGAATGGCATCTCCCCCCCCCCCCCCCCTCCCCCT
>NW_019059631.1:527908-554328 GCF_000696155.1 Zootermopsis nevadensis | reverse complement strand
TGTCTGGACGCCGTCATAAGACCCGAGGAATGTAACTCAACCCCTTCGGATAACGGAGAATGGAGGAACAACCTTTGAGCATCTGTTATAAAGAAACATCCCTGTCCTTATACTTTGCAATAAAGGCATACATTGAAAATTATTTTTGACTATTATTTCGAAAATGAAACATTTGCGACTCCATGTTCATAGGAACATTTTTTTCTTATTTTTGATCCAGGAACACGCACACGAAGTTTGTAAACATACTTCTGACTCACTCTGTATATCATAATACGTATGCCCTGTTTGAGATCAACCTATTAATATTTTGTGAGGAGTACAAATTATAAAGCCTCACGTTACGGAGGTAATTTCCTTCGTCCTGCCCTTCGTGCGGTGTGCGTTAATGAAACAGTTCATTTCGGTGCGAGGCGTCTAATTTATCACCCCAAAGACGTCGTCTCTCTGTGATCCCGACTTCCGCTGCGCCTACGGGAATAAGTGACCTATGACTCTGCATTTTGTGAAAGTATTGAGCAAATAACTGCGTCCTAAGAAACACGAGATCAGCGAGGAGGAACTCGGCTACATCATCATTTGAGAGTAATGACTAATTCAACGTAGCACACAGTCATTTTGAGAAGCTGACAGTCGCCCAGGTGGTGAAATTCTGCTCGTTTTATGAAACTGGAAGGTTCTTTACCTTGTTCGCTACACCTGTGCTTACCCTGAGACTAATGAAGCCATCCCACACTCTCGAAACCTATTGCTTAAAGAACAACTTTAATATTATCATCATGTGTACGTCAAGGTTCTCCACGGGGTATCCAACTTTCAGGTTTTCCCGCTAAACCGATGCATCTATCACCCGCGTCCTCTTGCGTGCTACATGAATTCGCAAAACTCAGCCAGGGCTGCTGAGACTCAATGCAAGGTGCAAACTGACGTAAAGGGCCGTAGCCAATGAACTCCGACTGACGGAAGGCAATGAATTTGGTATTTTTGGAATGTGTCCGTGGCCTGACAAGACACGAACCGAAGCTTCGTCACGGAATTACTTCAAAATTTGTCTCTGTCGTAACGTTCCCTTGCGGTTTGGTAGTTCCCGGAATGCGAAACGTCGCTGGCTTGCGGTTAGCGTGAGGACGCAAGGAGGTATTCGTGTTACAAGCACGCACTCCGCGCACTTCGACTGTCACCGCGACAATTTGCGGCCTTGCTGAGGCTTAAACGTTTACAAACAATCTAACAATATAATCTACATCTTGAAGATAAGATCACATATTCACACATTACTTAAGTACGTAAAAAATAACACGCATTGCTGAGGCTTAAACGTTTACAAACAATCTAACAATATAATCTACATCTTGAAGATAAGATCACATATTCACACATTACTTAAGTACGTAAAAAATAACACGCAACTTTTATTTTAGAACCAGCGATAGTACTGGAAAGAAGATACGTCCTTTTCGTGTTCACTGTTTCAAGCGACGTTTTAGGTAATCATTTCGGGAAACCGATGCCTCAGTCACATTACGTCCTCCGATTTAACACTAACTTCCTACCCCGTGAGATGGCTGTATTCTGTGTTGTAGCAACGTGTAGTCTGGTAGAAGTTTACCAAAGTTTCGGAGGTCCTTACTGCCTCCATCATCAGGGCGATGAGTCGTCGTCCTGATGATGGATAATCTAATAGGGGGCATGGTTAATGCTGCAAATTTACGTAAATTCCAGCCGGTTTATTTAAAATCTGACTTACAAACTGCTTATTTTTACACACTTCTCACAGGAATTTCAGCTGACAGCACCTATTGCTGATGGAGAAACATAAATAACAGTAACCAAGCTCAAACCCCGACCTTGAATTCGGGGAAGTGGATCGGGCGCCTTGGGACACACAGTAATTACTCCGTCATCTGTGCTATTTTTGCGGATAATCTCGGTTACACGATTGTTTGAACATGCAGTAAAATCAAATAATATTCGTTGTGTAACGCGGCATCGGCTTACAATTCGTCGGGAATATTTGCACGTCGGGCAACGGACAAGTGAGATTAATGGTGAGACATCGTCCAGACGCTAACCAGCGTCTGTCGCTTCATTTACATACGGCAGAAAACGGGGTTTTGTTTTAATACGTGCAGACGCGCTCGCAAGGCGCCATTGTGAACCCATTTGAAATGGGAACTACGCCTCATTAAATGATAATCATGACCTTGAACAAAAATCATCATCATCATAACTAAAATGCTAATTAGGCGAGCTGATCAAGAAATTTCGTACTTTTATACAACTCAAAATTTAATTACCGTGTTATCAACAGTGCAGCACTGAACCAGATAAATCCAGTTGAGACACACACACACACCCTGTTTCAGATTAACTTTACTATCTTCGAGTTTACAACTTGGTCTCCGAAATGTCTTCTCCGAACTAAGATTGAAACACGAATTTCACCATCCACGATGAAGGTGTTCATGTTTTTGTTTTGGACTGTAACTCCGTGTGAACTTGTCAACAGATGCCAACGTTTCGGGGGGGACACACTGCCTCAATCTTCACGGCTGAAGGGCTTTCTTCAATGTGATACGCACGAGAGAACTAACAAACTCTCAGTAAACTTGCTACTGTCATCGATTTTAATCGCTGACCAATGACGAAAACCATACAGCGGTGTAACTGAGGAAACTCTTTTATTTCTTGGAGTTACGAGAAGCGGGTACCGACCGTATTAAATGCAATAATTAAAACGAAAGGTCTCAAGTAGGTCTTTAAGAGCGAAGCAGGCTTTTCTCCAGGGCGAAGATTGTAATGACGTGTCCCTACAATCCAATTGGAGCAAAATTGTTGACGCTAAAGGTAGGCAGCCTGCAACACTAAAAGAAACATCTGAAAAATGCGTACCGCAACAAAATTCCGCATGCTTAGCCCAGTCTTAATTAATTGCGCAATTGAGGTCAGTGCGATAAGAAATGGGGCCCCGGGGTGATAGCCATCCGGTGAAATGAAAATTATAGAATAAAAAAAGAGTTGTCTCTTAGCTGGTCTTGAATATTCATTGACAGGAACAACAACTTCTTCTTCTTCTTCTATTACGGCTTGCTTAAGCGAAAGTAATCGAGAAACATGGAGACAGATCTTTCTCGTAAAGAAAACCTGTCCTCAAGGAATGTGAAAGTATCGAAGTAAATTTTACTTTTCAAAATAATGTATTCATCTCATCATAGGCAACAATCGAAAGATTTTCGAATTATGCTCTACTGAGTTAAAAACTTCATAACAAAACTCAAAAAAACATTTTCAGAGGCTATTTAAGAAGGCATTGACAGCAATCGAGAAAGAAATACATGAAAAGTTTAACGAAAAAGAACATTTCTGATATTCCTGAGTTGTAAACAAAGTGCTATCTGTCTGCGTCCCGCTGCTTAGTTTCAACAGCGTATTTTATAGTCGCACAATTTAATTCGAATTTGTTCTGTTATGCTTCATCAACTTTTGAAATTACGTTCAAAACAATTTCAAGATTTGAAAACCGGACATCCCCTCGACAGACTGAAGCTTCAACGGGATCTTGGCCACAATTCGAACTGGGCGTCTCTCAGGGTCATTACCGCTGTGCTAATCAGTTCGGTGTGCGTGAAGAATTACGTTCATGAATCCAAACCAATTATAATATTATCCATGACAGTTTTAATTGTGTCTCGAGTTGCAAACTAAAACTGTTTCTCGAGCCTATATTTTTTAACCACCGTGTGGTTGCAAAAACCAGCATTTTTCGTGACGATGGTTGTTAACATGGGAACCGTGCATCTGATATTTCCTTGCTTCAATTAAGGACCCATGTGAGGCGCAGAGAACACAGAGCAGTCTTTCTGTCTTAAGGCTGGAGCCCTTTCGCTTCGTGACGTTTCCAGGTACGGGACAGATTTGTAAGTTACTGCAGAAACGTCGCGTGTACGCACTTTCACTAAAGATAACCTCGCCCTCCGAGACATTAGACAGTGCACTCACCCCACGTGAAAGTGAAAAGAGAAAGTAATTACGATCACATTTAATGTAATGTGGGTTCAAGATGATTTTCTGTAAATTTCACATAAGCAAATAATTGGCATGTAACGAAGTGTTCGTGGGTTAAGTACCGTATTTGCTCGATACTAACGTCAACGTAACTTTACCTGAGTATACACGATATGTTTAAAATCGAAGGCCGTCTGTTTATAGACGGGCTAAATTCGGAGCAGCTTTTAGAAACTTAGAAAACGCATTAAGACGTTTTATGACTTCCAAGCAGAAGTCATAGGACCCTCTTTCCCAGTGCACTGATACCCTGAGCTACAAATAGCTTCTTCTTAATTTTATGTTTGGGCAATTTCAGTTTATAATCCAATAATCCAGCCGATGGCTTAGCGGACTGGACTTGTGAGCAGATGCGAAACTTTTAGACTTGTAACATACAGAACATTATTATCGTAAACAAGCGAAAAACTTTCCCCCCCGAGATCAAGGAAAAAAAAAAAAAGGTTTAATGTGTAACGGGACACATATTCCGTCTGCAGTCTACGTCATCATGCTTCGGCGAGAGACAAAATGTGTTTTTAATTAATCACGCAATCTTCTCGTGAGGCATTCAATTAAGATTTACAGTCATGGAACAGTGCTTCATGTTTTTACATTTCATGTTAAATGTCTTTCATTAAAACTACGTCATCACCAAGTAGAATTACCGAATGATAAACCACGCAGAGTCACTCAGCCTGTTTCACGTTTCAGATGCGGAGGTTCATAATGCTTTAATTTAATCTGTTCAAATACTTGCTGTTCACCCATCGCAAACTTTTATCCCACTAAGAACAACGCACGCGGGCGTACGTTCGTGCCACCACCGAGATCTGAACCCGTGATGTTAGATACAAAAATCGGAAGGCGTCCCATAATTATGATGACGTCAGCTGATTTTACGGATGTGAAATCCACCGGACAAGATGTCGTCATGTTTTGCAAGTATTAATTCATATTCATGGATATTCTGAGGTAAGCGATATGGCAGGCAATCATGTAACTATGAAATTAATATATCTCAGCATTTCTATGGAACTATAACACACACATTACTAAGTCCATCCCACAAACAAACATAATTAAAATCAGCCATAATCATTCTTTTGTTGTACGATAACAAACAACAAATAAGTAATGGAGACGGCAGGAACGCGTTTCGTCAGAGCGGTCACAGGGCCCAGAATGGCGGATCGTAAACAAAACGAATAGATCACAGAAGAACTGGAAATATCGGCATTGCCCTATAAGTACAAACCGAAGGGCAGACGATGCCAGAGACCTGAGAGATAAAGACGGACGGAGCAGTTTTAATCGTCGTAATAGGAACATGACAAGAGCTTAGTTTGTGAAGATCACAAGAATTACAGCTTCTCGCTCTGGCCTCCTTATCCCTTTGCGACGATACTCACTAGATAAAACATGTCAGATTTTGTGCTGACTGTGCCGAACTTTTGTCATTTTAACGTCCGGTGTTTTACCTGGAGGCTCGGGTAAACGCACAGAAAACCAGAATCCTCCATTAGCCGAGCGCTTCTGCAATTAGGTACAGTATAAATATTTTCAGGAAGCCATCTGTCGAGGGGCAAGGAGTGAGCGCCGGTAATCAGCGGATCGGTACTGTTCGGGTACCCTGCTCTGTTCCTCGCCTTCTGCTTCGCAGTTTGCAGTGCGCCGAGAACATCGGCCGGCAACGGGCGGACAGTAACTGAGGTAAGCGACTTCGAGATTCACAGCACCAGGTGGGACGCGAATCAACAAGCAGGTTACGAGCTCCGAACGACGAGAAGTTTCACATCTGTGAATTCGTAACGCGGTCAGGATTTTGTTAACATAAACTTTTGCAAACCACTTATCCGTTTTTGGTCGAAAATTTATATAAAAAAGAAACAAATATTTATCTTTTTTCGCCAAGTGAATTACCAGCGTGAAAAATACTCTTTACGATTCGGTACTTCGATTTCAGATCGGTGATGTTAATTTCCTAAAACAACCTTTTTTTCTGGTGTAACTGATTATACATACGGCACCATTTTGAATTCAGTAGAAAATTTAATGGTAATATGTTATGAAATATTTTGTTGTTGTCTTCAGTTGTATTTTCATTTTACAATGAACAGCTAAAGCCTCTTAACTGATCAAAATTTAAAACACGAAGCCACTTAACAAAGTAACTTTCTCTGCAGAACAGTTTACAATCGAACGTCGCGGTCGGGTGGTTAGCATTCGATGATCCTGATTCAAATTTCTGCCTAAGACCAGTTATCACGAGGTCTTTCGTGATCTTCCACACAAACGGTAGGGCAGTAACTTAAATCAGGCAACGACCGCTTCCTTCAACATCCTTTCTAATTTATTATTCATTAACCACCTTATCATTTGGCGTGACATATCCTGAACTATAGACAGCGTCTTTAAACAAACCCCAAATAAATATAACAGAACTGGAAATACCGGGCCCCCTGTTCATTTGAAACACGAAATCATTCATAACTTCTCAAAATTAATTATAGTTCTGATACTCTTACAATGCAGCTTAATTAAACTGAACAGAACAAAACACGGTCTGTACCGGCTGTTTGGTGTCACGGTGAAATGTTAACAGAGAAGGGACAATGACTTAACATATTATTACTCAGATAATTATATTTCTTTATGTCAAAGAAACCTATACCATCAGACTGAGAGCAAAACAGTTTCCAGCGTTCTGGCTGAGAATTAGGGATCTTTACGATACCGTAATCATTTTAAATGATACAATTCGCGTTAAGGGGAGGTGCTTTGCTTCACGGAGTCAATAACAAAACTCCTGTAACACTAATGGATCCTGTCCTGCGCCAATTTCAATGCATTCCACACCAATTTCCTTTAATATCTATTATATTACCTTTCCATCCGTCTTGATTTCCCAGTGGTCCCGTTGACTAAACTTTTATATGCATTTTAATCATCCCATGCGTGCTACATGTCCCGCACATCATCCTCACCCTAATAATGTTTGAAGAGAGACAGAAATATTATGAAGCTCAATATTATTTAATTTGGAATATCTTTAGGCTGTTCATATTCGTGGAATTCATGTCAGGTTCTTATAAACATCGAAACGAGGAGAGTAGCCTCTTTTCATGACCTCTGACAGTTGCATGAAACTCATCAAGGGTAATTAGAAGACGGGGCAAACAGCTGTGGGATGCGGGCAAAAGTGTTACTGCTCTAATTAGTAATTCAGCGGCGTATGAATCTAAACAAGTGATCTAACATTGTGTAAATTGTAGTCAGAACCAAATTTTGAGTGGCCGGAGTTCTATCAAGTTCTGTGTACTGCTCAGATTTATAATGGGCTTGGGGGAATTTTAATGAACTGAACGAAACTTACATTTTTCTCGCTTATGGTTAAAGTTTAAGAGTACTGTGGATTGATGCAGAGATTCCTCACCTTGAGGCAATTACTGACATGGGACTGTGCACTTCACAGAGGAGCCCCGATGGACTACAAGTGCTGCTAAGCAGACAAACTGAGACACGATGACGGGTTCACTGGCTTACAACGCCGGATATCTGACATGATTGCGAGAGAGCAGCTATTATACTTGGTCACACTGCTTGCATGGTAAGTTGAAATTTTATGGCTTCAGTTGGTAGTGATCAGTTACACTGATGTTGTATGATTACAGACAACCCACTATTTAAAATTAGAAAAAAAAAATAGCATATTCTGCCACACTGGTCAGCTGTACGAAGAAAACGTCGACCGCGCATGGAGACGATGAGGAGAGAACACGAAATTTGTGTCACGTGGTCACATAATAAAACATCTCAAAAGAAAGAGAACAAGAGACCGCTGGGTGCATTTAAGTGGTTTTATACTGGTTAGTATACCAGTGTAACAACTTTCATTCACTTGACAAAACGATCCAACTATAGCACAATAATCTATTCTATGAAAATGTAGGATTTATGCAAATAAAACAGATTATTGTTTGTGGGCAATGTTAATGGACTTATGGATGATATAAAAGGCAGAAACTTTCTTGGTCATCTTCAATAGTCAAATTCTTGCACAAATATACCAGAATAATTAGCCTATATATAGATTTCTCAACTTGTTTATTGTAACCGAAACACAGTGCTTGTTTATAATATTACAACAAATACTGACGCTGAAGACAGTCGAAATTTCTACTATTACCACCCCTGAGGTTTCATGTCACAGCGCAAATATGTACTAGTATAATTTACGTTCCAAATTGCATAATTATTACTTCCTGGGTCCCAGCAGACCCACCGCACACAATGAAACCTCGGAAATTCTTTCAAGAACGTGTTTTATATTTAGCATATAAATTGCATAAACAGTTAGAAATTAACTTGCAAATGTCATACCTGTACATTGAGATGACGATGTTCGGATGGCATGCAGTCCCGACTGTTGAGATAAACGGTGCGTGTTTTTGAGAACTGCTATGGCGAGTTGCCAGGTCAAACCAACACGATTTCATTACCTGCAAATTTTTCATTAGGAGTTAGTCATTCTTTAACAAATACTGCCCATTATACCCTAGCTCAATTATTTGCAGATTCCAAAAATATAATTAGCCTATTTTGACTCTTCACTGTTTGTTTTAATATTCTTAAAATGTCTTGTGCTGGTTCCAAATTCTTACTTGATTGTACCACGCGTGTCCTTCGTCAGTCCTTAAATTCCATGCCTTATACATCAGGATATTTGTCGAACTTGATTGTACCACGCGTGTCCTTCGTTAGTCCTTAAATTCCATGCCTCATACATCAGGATATTTGTCGCTGTTTTTCCTTTGTTTGGAACATCACTTTGAATCCTGTTTCAGAATTTCGCTTCATGTATCAGACTGACTCACTGGTGTCTTATTTTCAGCTTATTATGTTCCACCTGCAAAAAGAATTACACCATCAAGCCACGGGTGGTCCTGCCAGAAAATTATGTCAAAGGTAAGATTGGTAAGTTCCTGTGCATGAGACAGTGTGTGGAGTGCGTTAAAGTGTCCATATTTTATTTGCACCTGGTTTCAGCACTGAAGTCCAGCAGGTACGTAAAAGTCGGTAATCAGATCTCCACTTTGACGCTGCACAATCATAATATAAAATATGCAAAAATCACCTGGAGTCCAGTTGAACAGATATCACCACTAAAATGAAACACTGCTGATTTCAGAGATTCGTCCTCCTTCACCGAAGGGACAACCAGTCACAGTGGACTTCAGCATTTACATAGTCGACATCAACTCTATAAATGTAGAGGACATGGATTTCCGGTAAGTGCGTAAGAAAGTGTGGGCCTGGACTCCTGATGGCACACCTTTCCCATCTCACGTTCAAACATTAAAAAATTAAATGTAAATAGTTCATTATTGTATTTATATAACTCATAATCCACATTAATAAATGAAAATGGATGTCTGAAATTTACCGTTGTAATGCCACTAACTTGGTGAAAAGCCTGCAAATATTTCTGTAGTCTGTTTCATGCAAGACAAAATTGTCTTCTGCGTTATATTTGGCACTCATACCAACTGTCTGCCACTTCTAATGTTGCCCAAGTGGACTTAAATGTTACGTTTCATTCTGTAAGTTTTCTTAAGTCTGGTGATTTTAATTTATTGCGCAAAACTTCATTGGCAAATTCACCAGATGATTATTTTTTTTCAAAACAATACCACAATTTAAAAAAAATGGTAATACTTCCCATGATTATCAGCCTTTTAGCTGCTCGCAGTATAATCTTAAGAAGCTATTGCAGCTTTAGTCAGAATTAATGGTTTTAATATTGTGATATTGGAGTTTACTGTGATGGTTCAGATAATCCTGGCTTGGTTCTCAGAATTATAATTAATCATGTACCATAAGCGAACAGCGGATTTTAGCCGTGTACTGAAGGACTGAATCCTGGGCTTCAGTTTAGCGGTAGGCCACTGCGATTCACAGAGTATAAGCAATGACCTACAGATGATAAACGTAAAAATCTGCTTTTACTGGTGTAACATACTGAAATGAAATGTTTTGCCGATGCATCATACCAATTAAGGTTCTCTCTAAATTATTATAAAATTTTACTACTCTGCACACAGAAATGCAGGTAGGTTATTATAAAATGTTGTCAGAAGTAAACAGTTGTTGAATAATGAATTCTTCTCGGGCTACCAGCCGTGTGAGGTGACTTAATGAACATAACCATTCTCGTCCTCAGGGTAGGTGTCACACCGCTGGTAGCCCGAGAATAATTTATCATACTTAGTCGCTGTGAAAGCTTCAGATTATACATGAATACTTTTTGGCTTAAACTCCATTCGTACGTACTACGACTCTCTTGTTCCGGAACTGAAACCGAAAATTATGTGAAAAAGAAGACTAATTTTCTTTTGACTTCTGTAACTTTAACTGGGGCAGAAATAATCACATGCATTCCTCTTTATACTTTGACTCTCTACGCTTATCTAACATTTACATTGCATTCTGTTCTATTGCAATTACAGTACTTGAGAAATATACTAATGTATTTTATTGTCTTTTGGGAACGGTTGGTGATGGTGCAATTGTGGTGGTGGCAACAGTGTGGATATGTTTGTAAGGCAGCGGTGGACTGAATCCCGTCTTCACATGCCTGATGACATCTTTGAAGACGGCGATGATTATGTAACATTGCCGCCAGAATTTTTTGATAATCTGTGGCAACCAGATCCATACATTCTGAACTCAAAAGTCTCAGGTATAAAAAAGTTTTTAAGTTTTAAAACACAAAGCGAGGAGAGCGAACACAGAGATTTGAGAGACATGGTCCAATAACGATGTTCGGATTATAAGCTTACAAAGGAGCTTCATTTCAGCGACATACAACCAATGTTAAAGGATCTAAAAGTATCAATATGTGGATTAATGATAAATTTGACTAACATTCACAACAGTTCTGTGGACCATCGAAGCAGCGAGTGTTTTGCAGAAAACCTTAGAAATTAATGTGTGCAGTTTTTACCATCTCTTATAATCTTAGTCCAATAAAAAGTGATTAAGAGTTCCAAATTTTGGTGTTTCGACTGATTTTTATTCTGAAAGTCACAGTTTAACAGTTCATATTAACCTCAATTTATGCAGAAATATAATTTTATGAGAATTGGTAGAAAATTTAGAATCTGTTAATGGGATAACATTAACAAACTTACAATATGACACTTTTAACATTTTCTTTTGATGCATCTCCAATGTAATTAAGCACAGACATACAAATGGTAAGCTGATATGAGTGGTAAGTGCACGCGCGAACAGAGATGACTCCACGTCACTGTTTCTGGTTCTGTAGTCTTCTGGAGTCTTTCGGCTGCTTCGCCCACATAGTAAATGACTTCTATAATTGGAAAACACTGTTTTCAGGGACCTACAGACATATATTTCATGAAGCCAGATTTCCACTGACAAATGCATTTCAAAGTTCTTCAACTTCACTGTTTTAATGGCGATGCTTAGTTTCCCACAGTCTGAAGAAATCTTTTTCAAATCCACGAACATTCCGTCACTAAAGGAATGATTTTTTTCAGAGATCGCTAAGCTGACACACAAGTTCTCGAGTGTGACGCTGTACCGCAACAAGACCGTGCGCTATGCAGCCCGCATGCACGCCATTCTAGCCTGCCAGATGGAGTTCCAGCTGTACCCCATGGACGTCCAAAGCTGCCCCATGTTCATTGAGAGCTGTGAGTACAGCAGACATCAGTAATTTAATGACAACTGTAATGACTGGTCAGAAAATTTAAAGAGTAATGCCACAACACAGACCTACAGACTTCTGCGTACGCTATACCAAAAAAGCTGATCCAGAAGAGGAAATCATTCAATCTGGCTCACGGGAATTTATAAAGTATGAAAACAATTAGGTTAAACATAAGGTTTGAGTTCTCACATTGGTGAAGATATAAAAGCTGTTCTTTCAAATTGTGATAATATTCCCTGATGATGGAGACAACACGTTCCTACCTCGATCTAAGAGTCCATTCAGCATCACAGCCCAGAAGAACAATGAGAGGTTTATCTCGCTTCATAACTTATGAGTAACATACTTTGGGGTCATTATTTGAAATGTAATGATCTACCACATTTGTGGAAATTCATGGTCCTCAGTGCGAGTGACACGTGAGGGTAAGGAATGGAATGAACTGGCACATAGTAAGGCTCATTTGTGGGCTTTTGTGAACACGGTAATGAACCCATAAAAGGCAGGAAATTTCTTTTCAAGCCGAGTAACAATATTCTCTGATCTTGAGAAACCTTGTACGTAAAATAATCACTGGGAGAAATTATGGACTATAATGCCGTGTAGTCTGGTAGAAATTGACATGGCATTACAACCCAGAAGACAGCCATTTCTGTACTCGCCGCCATGAAGACCTCAAATCCTACTGGGAGGAATAATCTGGCACTTAGAGAAAATATCTATGATATTATTTTTCAGTCTCATACAACAACCAGAAACTGAGGTTGCGATGGGCAGCGGATGGCGTGAAGCTTAACCCAGAACTCAAACTCCTTCAATACAATGTTGGCCAGCCACTGGAACTCAGGGAAACAACAGGGTATATGGTGGAGAGGGAAGGTACGACACGTGTTTATGGATACGAACATTTAAACTTATCTTTTTTGTTAGTATTTAATGTTCAGTAAACGAGTATCACTTGCATTCTTCAGAATCTCCTCTTTGCTGAATATTATAAAATGTAAAACTAATATTATTCATCTTCCATCTCCTAAGTATTTGTGTAAAAGTTTGAGGTTATGTCTGACAAATTTAATGAAGACAGAATCTGCACCAGTGGGAATTATGAATGGAAATGGATCACCAGATTATGTGGTTGTCCTCTCACAGTTCTTGCTGATGTCAGCACAACACCTTAAAAAGCGCAGGTGTCTTACATTCTTCTTACTTCTTTCATGACGACAATGTGTAAATTTAATCAAATCACATATTTTCTTTAATCATTAAAATACTTCTGCACAATTTTACACCATTCTTGCACAAACTAGTTCTCCTTCAATATATGAAGCTTTGAAGTTTCAGTCACCTTATCAAGAGCTTGAGGATTGTCACACGACTGAAACTTAATCACCACTAGCACTTGGATTGCTCTGTGTTTTTCAGCAAACTTCTCGCGCTTGGTCATGTACTTCCGATTTGAACGTCAGATTGGGCACCACCTGATCCAGACCTTTGCTCCCAGTACACTTGTGGTAATGCTGTCTTGGTTCAGTTTCTGGATTGGTCTCGATGCAATTCCAGGTCGTGTCACTCTGCTCGTCACGTCTATGCTAACGCTTGTAACCATGTTCACAGGCCTCAAGTCGGACATCCCGCCTGTAGCATACGTGAAGGTAAGAGCTGGGTTCCATAAAAGGCAGGAGAAACGATGGGGGAACTACAGTTCCTTCAGAATCTTAAAACTGGCTCAAAAACAATCAAACTGTAACTTCCTAATTTATATCCTTTACATTTCCTCTAAAATTTCTGTATCTGGATAATGTTTTCATTAGTGACGACTGCATACGAGGTAAATTTTTTATAAAATTCCACGACATTTGCACAACAGAAAAGAACAAGGAGTCTAAATGATAAGATACATGTTTGAATTGAATTCACTGACAATTTTGTGTAAATGGGTGTGCATCGAAGTATGAGAAATGATGATAAATGCACGACAGTGCTCGTTTCCTTGTTTGTTTGTGTGGCAGGCCCTGGATCTGTGGATGGCTGGATGCATGGTGTTTGTGTTTGCTGCTCTTGGGGAATTTGCAGTAGTTAAGGTTCTGGATGTCCGCTATCAGTCGCAGAAGAATGAACGAGTAACCTCTGTTCCTAGGATTCTACCAATGGTAAATTCCATATCACAATTTTCATCAACAAATAGTTTAAAACCTTCCTTTAATTGACATAATACAAGACTATGAGATTCAAACAGAATTTTTCCTTTAATTGACATAATACAAGACTACGAGATTCAAACAAAATTGAAACGAGAAAGATTTAGCTGTTATGTTTACGAAAATTCAAGAGTTTTAGAACAAATGTTTGAAGAAAAAAAAGACTGATGAAGAGCCCAACCACATTTAGAAGGTTTATGAAAAGCAATTCGTAGTTTTCCACATCATTATCAGAAACTGTTACCCACACAATTCGTAGTTTTCCACATCATTATCAAAAACTGTTACCCACGTTTACAAGCCATTAGTTGTGAACTTCAATAAGCGCCTGGCCTCAGTGCCAACCTAGAAATATATCAGATTCAGCCCAAAATTGGTCTTGCGGTCAACAGACATTTTACTAAGCTGACAGAGATTAAAGCTTGGGAATTCCCCATTGGATTCATGTCAGAAGAGACACATTTATGTTATTTATGCTCAATTCTCCCCATGCTCAACTCAGTACAAATAGTTTGCATGCTAAATAAACTCAGTAGTATAGTAAAGAACGCCTGATTAATAAGTGAATGAATTCCGTACTTTACAAAAATTCACCACGAATTAATAATGTGATAATGTAGACTGCAAGTTACTTTACATGCTATGATAATTAAGCTTTTATATTACTCAGTCAGTTACTATGGTTAACAGCTTAATTCTAAGACAAACTTCTTCAGTACGAAATCTCAGTTCTTTTAATATCTGAGCCCTAAATTCCTCTCCCCTTCTAAGAGTTCCCATTCAATGATGTCATTAATATTTCACCTTTAATTTAATCATCGAGTCATCATCAATGATACCATAAATTAAAGGAATCTTTGCAGAACAAACCAACAAATTATTTCCTTGACAAACGTCATTTATCTTGTGTTGAAGTTAATTGTTTTGCGTGTGACAGCGAATTCAAGCCGTAGACAAGAAGACCCGATGTGTTACGGCGTGGGACGTCGAGGCGCCGGGAATCCGCTGCAGGAAGCATAGTCTTGGCCTCAGGAATCGACGGTTCCTCCAGCTCTCATGGCTTGACCACAGAACTGGCGAAGAAAAGATACTTTGGAAAGAAATTGATCGCCAGTCTCGCATCTACTTTCCAACATTTTTTCTTTTGTTTGTTGTATTTTATTGGCCTATTTTGCTATTAAAAAAAATAGGTTGACGGCGGTGAAAATTAAGTGAATACACAACTAAAAAGTACTTGATATATTTTGAAATGTAATAAATTTTTTCAAAGATTAGATGGACGCTTTCCAGACAGTCTGGAGGTGTACCATCATTGCAGCACGACTGGTTCGTTTATTGTAAGAGAGGAAACACGAACGCAGATGTCATTTTTAAATATGGGGCTATAATAGTCTGTACTATTTCATAAAACTGTGCGCAGTTCTATATAAATAAGTTTTAGGATTGGTATTACATTATTAGAAGCTTTGCTAGTTTTATATTATGTGTATTCTTCGTCGAGCGCTTTAATGTTTTCGTTCCACTACGTAATGTGTGTGGGTCGCAACATTCATAATTAAGCGCACTTAAAATGTATTACGGAATATATAAACTGAATCAAACTTGAATGTATGCATAAGAAAGAAATACTTTCCAACTAAGATATTATTTAAAAGAAGAATGTGAATTGTAGTAAAAGTGATGAATGTAATATTTTGTATCGTGAAATGAGAAATTCTTTCAGCTGTGCTTAACCGTGTGAGATCCATTTGTTTTAACAAAACATACTTCAGTTTATTTTATATGAATTTTTGAACTTTTGGGTTCAATCTGGCAGTGGCCTGGAGCGTAGTTTTCAAGTCGTCACACTCAGTCTGACGGGGAACGAGAGAGATAGAGAGAGAACGCACATGAAACATGAAATGGAGAGCAAATTTAACCATTTGTCAATCTCTGCTAAATATTAATCAAGAAACTGACATGTAAGGAGAATGCACAAACTTAACCATTTTGAAATGAAAATAATGACATAGTCACAGCGACGCAGCGATCATAATATAATTATGTTGTCTCTGCATTTATGTATTCAATTTACATGATTCCTGTACTTTAAGCAGTGAAACTTCAAATATACATCTTACAAAAATTTGCGTGGCCCGTAATTTATAGACATTGCTAAGGTTAGGGCCACAGTATATATTCTATATTCTGTCCTATCATAAAATGTTTCAAATAAAAGTATCAGATATTAATGAACACTGTATTTTGTCTCGTTCTTATACAAGGCGAAGTTTTTGAGAATACTGATAATGCTCAATGTGCATCGAAGCGCGGGTTTAAGGTCATCTTCAGAGCCAGCTTCCGAAAGTCACCGGTTTGATGCACCAACAAGCAACAAGCAATCATTTAATTTGGTAATGGCTTGGGCCGAAAGACCACGCAGGATCACAGCTGGGAAATTCGTGGATTTAAACCTTGGATTTTTCTTTTCTTTTTGGTATGTATAGATCAAAAACTATATAAACACATTTCAATAAAATGTGAACTGTTATTTTAAAAAAAATATTTTGAGTTTACTGGGTGTCCATTTTAAAAACGCTTTATCATAGCCTGATGACAGTGAATCATGAGGCATGGCAGAGCTTAAGAGCAAATGACACGGCCTATTTAGACATTATACTACAAACAAATGAGAAATCACAGCATTTATTAAAAGAGAGTTAGGATCGGTAGAGAATAAGCGACTGTCGTCTGTTCCGAACTATTATCCTTGCAATTTCCGTAAGGGACTGAGGAAAACTATAAAAAGAATTGGGATAACTGATTGCAGTGTTAACTGTTTCTCAGAAATGTTTGGTTTAGAAGTTCATGATCCAGTGACACTAATCAGGGGGCTGTGGGTGATAAGTGTCAATGATTGGATGCACTGGAAGAACTGGACAGTTCAGATTTGGTAGCTTCTGTATGGAATTCGAGCAAACTGAGAAGATACAAGCTGAGACACACAAGGACAATTGTCCTCAGTTACTTAAAAAATCATTATCGTATTTCACCCACATTATTGAAATCCATTTCTGCACAACAATGGGACTTATGATTGCACTAGAACAAGGTCTAACAAAGGACTACATTGTTACAACAATGGTGTTGGCTCATATTAGTGTAAGAATGTCCTTATGACACAGCAATAACCTTGGAAATCCTCAGCGCAAGGGCGACTTAAGGCAGGACAATGAACAGGAATCATATAACAGCAACAAGGGCCTATGTGACGCGGCATGAAATATTGGTTTACTTCAAGGAGAATGCCTTCTCAATCTTGTTTACTTAGCTGCCTAATGTTTGTGGTTATTACTTAAGTCAAGTGCATTTTAAAAGTAAATGTCTTTTTAAACTGTGCACTGTAGTTACACGTTGTGTTATTTTAATTAAATACACAGAAATTAAAACAGAACATGTATTGTACCGCGCATTGTAACGGCAAAGCGTACAGCATTAAGTTCTACCATAAATCTGTTTCTAAAGCAATGTTCCTCTTAACGATCTTGTGTAACTGAGACTTTCAGAGGCGTGAGATTTACTCACAAGGCTGATCATCCAAGGACGTCACTGCAGGAGCTTGGTTATTTGTTTTCTTCTGTAAATATCTCGTAATGTTGTAGCAATTGTACAGCAACCTTGCTTTACGTCGTCCGCTCCCTTTCGCTGATTTGTGTCATTAATGATTCGCCTACCTCTCGCCCCCATACAACCCTCTGACAAAATTAAAGCTACCAACCCTTATAAAAAAAAGCTACTTTTACCCCAAAGGAAACGCATATTGTTGAGATTCTTAACCTTAAAATACAATTAAGAGTCTATGAGCACTGTGACGAGACACTTGGTACTTGAACCAAGGCCCTCTTAGATCTAGCCATTAGAGGTGAAACTTGGGGAAACAAATCTGATATTATAGTGAACGCTACACTTGGCTTGAATTCGTTCCAACTGAGTTGTGATGCGAAGCACGTCCTATTATTTTGCACGCTGAGTCATGACGCGGATCTCTCTGCCCTTAAAATATCAATCAGAATTCTTATTCATCTTAGATTCTATGCAGAAATTTCCCTTCTTTTTGTCAGGCACACTGTTTTGTTGGCAATGAAAAAGCACGTGTTTCGATGAGAATTATTGTGACTATTATTATGAGGAACGAAAGTGCTTTTGTTGAGTACGAACATCGCGTGAGAAGGGAAAATTCTATGGTCCATGCTGTCAGTGTAAACAACATATTTTACTGCATGAAGCAAACCTTTTGTGAAAAGCTAGTAGTGATTCACCTAGTCAAAATCTTACGCTATTATAACGAATCCGAAAGTTCATTACCGTCTTAACAACAGCCCACCACTGGAAAATATTCTGAACCAGACGAATTCAGTACACAACCTCACATCCTATTTCACTACCATCAATCAAAAACATTATCCTTCCATCTACATCTAGGTCTCCAAAGTGTCTGTCTTCACCAAACTTTTTCTAAACTACATAGTAAAATTATGAAGCTGCTTATTTACGACGACGAAAATGCTGTGAATAAAAACAGTGCGTATGTTCCTGATGACCAAGTGTCTGATGCTTATCGCCGTGGCGCCACAGGGCAATTCCTGCATAAATTAAATTGTCAGCCAACGTAACAGCAGTGGACATACATCACTTTTGCATTACAGATGCCGTTTATGATTCCACAGCGAAGACAGAGAGAGAGATATAAATGGAGGACAATAGACTAAAGGATTCTATGTTCATATTTAAGAGTACCACACGGGGTTGTTTTTGAATTTATAAAAAAAGGAGGAAGGGGGGAAGGATCCTAGAGTCAGTGAAACTCTCTTCATATTGGACCCAAGCACAGGCCGCGCATTGACACACATAATCCCCACCATCGAAATTAAGATACGGCCGCGTTACGCAAACACTTTCACGCAGTTGCGTGAGCCGCCGCTGGGTGCGTATCCAGGGAAGAAATTCCAGAAACTGCTCACGTTTCGAATGTAAGTCGTACATACATATGACAGCTGGACGTCGTCGTCACTTGCAAATGCCGACGGGGAAAAACAACGCTCGATAAATCCAAGGCCATTTCGTGGTGTCATTAATCCCAGAAAATCCTTTGTTTCATAATTCACTATGAGATCCTCTGAATGATGCCATGAATGAATTATCTCTTTACTGAATCATCCACAGCGGAAATTCCAAGATTTTATGCGGCAAACAAAAACTAACTTCTGACTCGAACTTTGAAGGGAACTAAAAATGAAAACTTTTAAAGACCGTTTCGTACACCGCAAATTCATGACTAAACTGTAAGGGGTATTTGTGACATCTGACACCCCTAAAGGTCTCGTGAGAAACGAAAGGCAAAGATCAATGTATCTAAGACAACCGCGTCTGTCAGATTGAAGATCTTCCCGAGAGTAATAAACCGCCCCCATACAATGACGCCGTTGAACAAGAAATTACTCCTGTAATTTTTGAAATATGAACGAGGAACTTCAGTTATACACAGGTTTATTCTCGCTGCTGAACATTCCATTGGCAATCGCGGACAGAACTAAGAAAGAGGGAGCACGGCTTCCTAAAACGAGTGACTTTCATCAAGATTTCTCCCCAGTCTACGCCATCAACGGGCGTGACGATCGAGATCAGCGGACTCGAAAACGAAGCTATTTTACTTTAACAGTGAAAGTCAGTGTTGTTAACAGCTCGAAATTGCAGGTCGTGGATGTCCCCCCTCCACAAAAAATGTAAATCCTGAAGATGAAGGCAGGATGTACTCCGAAAAACTACGTCTCGCGATTATGATCTCAATGACATTACTTCATCGAGTCAGTTCAACACAACTTCCATGTTCCTCCTTGTACGGAGGCAGATATAACTTCTCTTGCAATGAAAGATCTAAAATATTTGCACGTGACAAAACTTCTATTTGTATTTGCGAATTTAGCGCCGGGTCAATTCAGGCCTTGACCCCCCCCCCCCACAAGATTATCTCACGTTGCACAACTGAAGATCGCCACACCACTGTGTGTGTTCGTGTACACAAAAATTACAGAATCTGCTGGACCCAATGAAATTAGCGTCAAACCTGTTCGCCTTGGCCCTATTTTGCAGCCTCCACTACGAAATCAACGCTAACTGTTTGGACTAATCTTAGCAACCTTGTCCAGCTTTCCAGCTAGCACAGCAGACGACAGAGATCCACCTCCCAGTGTCGCTCACAAAACAATAACAGACTCTCACAGCGATTAAATATTTTTGTCATTAATCCAGAAAACACAACTTTGTGAGTTAGTCCACTGTTGCTTTCATGTCTTCAAATTCACGACGGTTTTTGGTCAACCTTAGGTGGGCCTGGGGATAAATTTGAGGGCCATGAGAGGACGGAAGAAATCGCAAGAAGACTTTCTTCTGGACCAAATCCGTCGCTTTAGGTGATAATAATCTACTGTAATGGGTCCTCTAGAAGGGCCAACCTCTGATTTTTATCACCTGAAGATCGTTCGATCCCCGGCAGGGGCAGAGGATTTTGTCCTCTATCCTCTGAGTCCAGACCGGCTCTGGGGCCCACCGCGCCCCCCCAGCCTCCTATCCAACGGGTACCGGGGTCCTTTCCCCCGGGGCGTGACGCTGACCACTCACCTCCATCTGGTGCCGACGTTAAGAATGAGTAAGTGCTGTACTCCCCTTCCCCCAAGCGCCTACATGGCGTATAGTGGGACAGAAAAAATTTGGGGCAGAGCCAGCCCTTTAAACGTCGTGACTTAATTTTCATATACAGAATTAATCCAGAAGAAAATCAGCATTGAATGTAAATGACCATCGTTAAAAACTTTTAAATTTAAATTTCGATATTTGTATTCGTCACCAAATATTTGAGTGGTTAAAGCACGGAGAACACGTACAAAAAATTACGTAGACCGGATAACTTGAAGGAAAGGCCATTTGAGAGACCTCTGCATAGGGGCGATAATATTAAAGTAGATCTTAAAATAATTAAGATAAATGTGTGTGAAGTGGATCCACCTGGTTCAGGAAAAATCCAATATGGACTCTTGTGAACGCGGTAATGAGCCCTTCTGTTTCATTAAAGACGGACAATTTACTGACTAGATGAGCGACTACCAGCGTATCAAGAAGAAATATGGTGTGAGGAACATAAAAAGGAAGGGGTCGGGCTTCGTGGTCAGGTGCGGTCACTCGGCTTCTGGGGGGGGGGGGGGGGGGGGGGTTGAAGTCGGAGAACGCGCTTACTACACCGAGGCATTCTTTATGACGCAGTGATCAGATCGAGTAGCGAGAGCTGCAGCTAAGGACTGGACCCCAGCAAATCAAGTAAGTGACAGCCTCCGATTGTCATAATCCTATTAATTAAACGAACAGTCGGAAGGCCTTCTTAAAACGGTTGCCAAATCTATTTCTTAACTCCGCGGTTAAAATAGAAAAAAAAAAGTTTGGGCCTGGGATTGGCTGTGATGGGCAGTTTAATGCTTCGTACATCGATTCACAGTTTACAGTTCAGAGTTGATCATAAATGGTGAATGGTTAAGGGCATGGAAACTGAGATGAAAAAAAAAGTCTGTCAGAACAGCCGAAAATATTACCTGTCGCTTTGTATGTTTAGAAAAAATGATTCTTTAACTCGAAAAAAAAAAGAGTCGCCGAATATTGCACAGAATTTAAGCTCTTACCCTCCCCTTAAAAGCGTAAATGAACTAAAAAAAAGTGTCAGCTGTGTCGTACCCACGCGAGGGACAAACCCTAAACATTTTGGCCAGGTAAATCTTGCAATAAGAGAACCCTTCGAAGACCATGACCCAGATGGAAATATGATTTCAAGCAGTGATGTAACTGCAGTGTGGTGATGTGCCATCTCATTACAGTCACAGCGGATGTAATTTGTCCATGATCTGAACTACTCAACAGAGATGAAATGTGGCCGCGGGTCACGAGTACAAGTTGCCGAAACGACTGAAAAAAGTCAACAGCGGGGCGGGCATGTAGCACGCATACAGGCTTAGACGAAAGGATAATATTAGAATGGATCCTACAGAAATAAGGTGCGGATGTGGTTTGGATAGCGTAGGCTCTTGTGAACTTTCGGGTTCCATAAAAGGAGAAGGGATTTTCAAGTACTAAAGCGACTGTCAGAGTAGGACAACTCTTTTGACTACGCACAGTTAAGAGGTCGGCGTATTGTTATTATATAGGGTGTGCCGTTTAAAACGCAACCAAATAACAATCACACACTAAGGTGCAAAAATTGAATTCGACGCAGATTCACTCCGTGTAATAGATCCTACCAAGTATTTTCAACAACTATTATGGACTCAAAAGGCAGATAAAACATTTAGTGTAGGTTACCTATCATGCCGAGTTTCAACGAAATCGGTCAAGTAAGTTTGGCGCTATTACTTGCAAACAGATTTAATTGTGTCACGAAACTAACGTGTGGTTTACAATTTTACTTCTCGTAACTCAGGTAAAGTCGACTCCAAACCAAGACCACATATTACTTTTAAACTACTCTTGCTTAATGTCGGTATAAAGGCTAAACCTGATCGACTAGAAGCCTTCAAAGTTCGTGACCTGTTTGCTCTTTATGTGTACTGGGCGTGAGAGCGGTTTCAGCTTACACGATAATCATACAAATAAGAGAACGGGCATTCGCTTTTGAAAATGCCGGACAACGTATTTGGTGAGTTTCGATGATACAAGATGATGTTCTGTTGTAAGGAGACTGAGAGAAAGTTGGAGAATGAAGACGGCAGAGGCAGACAGTCGTGACAAAATCAGTTACATTCGGAGCACTCTGAAATCAAGATTATGGTTGAAACGAGACAGCGACTCCTGAAGGGGCGACCTCACACTGAACAGCAAAGCTTTCACGTGTTCTCGTAAACCAGCTACCTTACAGAAGCGTGAAATTTACAAGATTAAATCCGAGAAATCAATTTGCGGTATTTTTTTGCTTTGAAAATATCACTTCGCTGCTATACGTCGCCTTACGTTGACACATGTTCTTATCTGGAAAATAGTCTGGTTTACGGAGTCAGCTAATTACTAACTCCACACAGGAGAGCCCTTTTTGAGAAGCAGATGTTCACGAACATTGAAATTCTATGACTTTTACAGGGCCCAAAGTTTCAGAAATTTTGCAAGATTCCGCCACTGGATCCTATCTTACACCATCAGTCGCTCTTCCCCCCCCCCCAAGATCATTTTAATATTATTACGTTCACATCTAAGCTTAGGTCTACCAAGTGGTCTGTTCCCTCACAGTTTCCGATTGAAGTGCTGTATGCATTTTTCTGAGACCGAATTATGAGCTCCTCATTATTTAGGTTCCTCTGGAATCAACAGAGGGAAACCGAGTTTTACACATCAAAAGACACAGCATCTCCGGGCATTCATTTGACGGGCAGGAGAAGACAACGGAATGTCACGGATAGAACAGAAGCGTGGGATTCAGTCTAAAACCGCAGTCAGCTGTGACCTTTAGCACTACATTCTTTCACTAATGCGTTGTGCATTTCACGTGTTAGGGGCAGCCATGCCTCTCACAAAATGCCGACGGAATCACATAATTTTATTTGTTTACGAGTAGTTAGTCAGTTCACATGTCATATTCAGCCTTAATTTTATTTTATCCTCAGATGGTCCCAAGTGACCCATAACAAACTTCAAAAAGAGTTCCGAACAAAGCAATGGGGGTATCTATTCTCCTTCAAACGCATCCATTACAAGAAACACAAAGTTAGCAAGAAGTTTTTGGAACAATCTGCATGCTACCTACCATGCTTCAAATGCAGGGAAAAGGAGGAAAAGCTCCACACATTCTTAAACTGCGGAATGTATTGATTTGCAGCTGAGGATGAGGGCGGTCGTGTCCCCGCGTTACAGATGTGTGTGGGTGCCCCTGCGTGGAGTGTCATCTCATCAGCAGGAGCTGACAGCTGACGGGGCGGGACTCGATACACCGAGGGCGTACTGCGAGGTTCCGGGACCATCGCCACTGCCCATCATCGGCAACACCTGGAGACTGCTCCCCCTTATCGGTACGACAGCTGTAATTAATTAGGACGACGATACGCCTTGGGCTGACAACTGCTACCAACGACACGCAGGGCACGAGGCGGTCAGCCAGGAATTTCATTGCAGATTTCAAACTGGCAACGTTCAGAAGCCACTTTGTATCTTTGCTTCTCGCGATATATATACAAAACCTCACACAAACAATTACTGGGTTTGAATTAAGCCATTTTTACCGAACACCAATGGTACAAGTAAATTCTGTAATTCAAAACACGTCAGACCGCGATTTCAACAACTGGAGGTATTTCAGAGAACTGCAGAACTTAGCTCTGCTGTTTATTACAAACTCCAATGAGCAGAGTCGTTTTTGTGAAGCCGATATTAGTTCAGCTGATTGCTATATTTTACTAAACTCGAAAGTTCACACTGTCTTTACAAAAGCCCTGTAATGAGTCAGTGTAATCAACCAAGTTCACATCGTCATATCCTATTACCAGAGCGTCCACAGAACATGTTTCTCCTTTATCTTAATTCTTTCAGAGCTGAACGAGACAAATGTGCAATAGTACAAAACACGTCGATAAAGTTATCAGGCATAACCTTCCATCTCCATCAAGATCTCACAAGTGGCCTCTTTCCTTCAAGGCTTTCTCGTCGCCCTGAGTAGTGAGATTTTGAACCAGGGCAGAAATCTGATGACGATTGCTGATAAAAACAAGAGGAAATCTGTGCACTCCGCTGCTTAATTTTATTTTAGACTTCTGAACGCAGTGGTTAACCTGCAAAAGTCCGTATCTGCCTTAACGCGAAGTCCATACGAAGAGGAATGTCGAGGGCCGCGATCCTGCCAAGACCAGATGAAGGCACGTCGCCCTCACAAGACGGACGCAACTACACTTGCACGTAACACGCGTTATCCGCATTCATCTGTTGGCCAATGGCGGATTAAAGCTTAGTTTTTCCTAGAATCCTACGCTAGTAAGAATTGCGAGCAGCGAAAATTGACGACAGAATCTTCAAAAGCATTTGTAAGAACATGGCACTCACTTTGAACGACAAGAAAACAAAGCAGTGAATACCTCCGAAACGTCGATAAATTTGTATGATATTGCACTGTGCAATATTCCAGAAGGCAGTCATCTTAATACGTCATAATGTTCTACGTCTGCGGAAAGCATTACCATCCAAGACGCAGAGTACTCCATTACAGTTTTTTCTATTCATCTCGTCGAAAACCTGGTGTTCCGCGTATTTCTATTCATCTCGTCGAAAACCTGGTGGTCCGTGTACATTTCACATCTTGTAATCAGAAATATGAATACTTCGTCACAAATCAGTTCAAATCCACGAATAGCCTATCTGTTTCGTTACGTCACGACGATCCTTTGACCTTAAGAATGACTGGCAGGTTCATGTTTAGGTCATTAGCGATTACCGACACTCAGATCCAACCAGACACGATTTTAAAGTGATCTGGCTTAAGTCCTAAGGTCCGGATACAGACAGTAGGGTCAGTAAAAACCATAATAGAGACACCATTTGTTTTACGACACCCGAAAGCAGACGTACTTAAATGCCTTTCCTCTAGAATGTGAACAGAGACACGTAACCTATAAGAAAATGTGAGTGTGAAGGCGTGGCTCTTTGAGGGCAATCAGAAACAGTGGTGATGTTTACTAGTAAAAGAATATTTAGTTTTCTTGCAAAAGAAGGTAGCTTATGCCCTGAAAACCGTAACGAAAGTCAGAGAAAACCACAAAGGCAGAAAAAGGTTTCACAACTCCATCACTCCATGAGAACAATGACCGTGTTCACAAAACTGGAATAAAGACAGTTGAAAAGCAATGTGCGTTCCGGAACAACTGTCCATACAAGGCTGAACCTGCTACTTGCTCATTCTTCGAAACGAGCAAGGCAGGGGGGAGGGCGAAAGCTTCGTCGCGTTTGAGAGCTAAGAATTTAACGCAAACATACAAACAATATTAAAACGAATCTTGAAGAAATAAAGTGTGGGGTTGCGGACTGGATTAATCTGGCTCAAGATAAGTTTTAATGGTGAGGTCTTATTAACCTTCGGGGTATCATAACGGATGGCGAACATCTTGAATATCCGTGCGATTACCAGCTTGCCAAAGTCAATTTCATCCGACCTGGCGTCTGGTAATCGAGGTTTGGTGGACAGGCCAACTTGAGCGACCGTGATCTTGTGTGTGTCCAGGGCAGTATCAGGTGGCCGATCTGGCGAGGTGCGCCGCGCAGTTCCACGCAGAGTACGGCAAGATCGTCAAGCTGTCAGGTCTCGTCGGTCGCCCGGACCTGCTCTTCGTCTACGACGCGGACGAGATAGAAAAGGCGTATCGCTCTGAGGGTCCGACGCCCTTTCGCCCGTC